>PVKM010000838.1:0-92170 GCA_004027735.1 Carollia perspicillata | reverse complement strand
GCAAATGGTTTTCTTTTCATTTCTTTCCACCCCTAATTAGCATATTTTCCTAAGTATAGTCATGCTGCACTACAATATATTAAATAAAAGGTACTTAAAATGGTACATGGGCTTTGTAAACAAAATTACAAGTAAAATGGTTTATGGCATCTGCCTTCTTTTTAATCTAGGAAAGGAGAGAACAGATTTCCGGTTAAGATAGAGGCTCAGGCAAACGCAGTTTGCTTCCTTGCACAACCACAGACAGAATCACAACTAAACCTCAAAATAAATAACACTGAAAACCATCATAAAATCAAGCTGTATGGAAGTCCAACAACCAAGGGTTTAACGAAGCTATATTCATCCAGATGCAGAGCCATGGCATAGGGTGGAGAGGTGGTCCCATATTCCTGTGTGGTAGATAAAAATCACGAGAGATACCCTGGAAGCAAGCAATCCTAGCCCAAAGCCAGACCGCACAGCCCAGGGGGGTTCCAGCACCAGGAAGATAAATTCCCATAATATCTGGCTGTAAAAACCAGTTGGGTTTAGGGTGGCAGAAAAAAACTGCTGGATTTTCAGGAGAGTCTGCTTAAATGGCCTGCATGGACTTAGAACATACGCAGACCCATCCCCTCTGGAATTCAGCACCATGGCAACAGCTGGAAGGATACCAGTCACATACAGGAAGTGAGTAAAGTGACTGGAAACAGGGCAAGTGCTGGGCAAACCTCCAGAGGCCAGGGAGCAGCACTGTCCCTTCTCCAAACCCTCCCCCCACACAGAGCCATAATGCAGGTTGCCCTGCACCGGCAATTACCTGAGGCTCCGCCCCACACAATTTACAGGTGCCTTTTCTACAACAGGCCATGCTACTAAGACAGAGAGTCAAAGCAGCTCTACCCAATACACAGAAACAAACACAGGGAGACTGCCAAATTGAAGAGACAAAGAAATATGGCCCGAAAGAAAACAGAACAAAACTCCAGAGCAAGAACTAAATAAAACGGAGATAATCAACCTATCAGACACAGAGTACTCAAAGACCAGGATATTCAAAGGACTCACTGAGTATGGCAACAACATAAAAAAGATCCAGGGAAAAATGAAAGTTACACTAAGTGAAATAAGGAAAAATCCACAGGGAACCAACAGTAAAGGGGAGGAAGCTAGGATTCAAATCAATGATTTGGAACATAAAGAAGAAATAAGCATTCAACCAGAACAGTAAAAAGAAAAAGAATTTTTTAAAAATGAGGATATATAAGGAGCCTCTGGGACATCTCCAAACATACCAACATCCAACTCATAGGAATGCCAGAAGGAGAAGAGGAAGAGCAAGAAATCGAAAATTTATTTGAAAAAAATAATAAAAGAAAACATCTCTAATTTGGTGAAGGAACTAGACATACAAGTTCAGGAAGCACAGAGAGTCCCAAATAAGATGAACTCAAAGAGGACCACACCAAAACACATCATAATTAAAATGTTAAAGGTTAGCCCTGGCTGGTGTGGCCCAGTGAACTGAGCACCAGCCTGTGAACCAAAAGGTTGCTGGTTTGGTTCCCACTCAGGGCACATGCCTGAGTAGTGGGCCTGGTGCCCAGGTGAGAGGCAATGCATCAATGCTTCTCTCTCTCTCTTTCTCCCTCCCTTCCCCCCTCTCTAAAAATAAACAAATAAACAAACAAACAAATAAAATCTTTTTTAAGCGAAAGGTTAAAGATAAAAAGAGAATCTTAAAAGCAGTAAAAGTAAGACAGTTACCTACAAAGGAGTTCCCATAAGACTGTCAGCTGATTTCTCTAAAATAGAAAACAAAACAACCCAATAGCACAAATTAAGCTTTTTCTGTTTTTTGTTTTGATTTGTTTTGTTTTGCTTTGTTTCAGTTATGATTACCTTCTTTTTGGCAAAATAATCTCAGATCAGGAGAAATCCTGATCTGCTAGAATAAAATTAAACTGATGTCTTATGACATTCACTTGGCAGTCAAAAAATAGCTACTTTGATGTATTCATTCATTATTCAGTCACTCACTAACAGATCATAATTATTATCTACCGCAGGCCAGTTTCAAAATTTATTTTAAAGAGCACTCCTAGCCTAAATAAATGACAAAACAGGTATAAGAGGTATACGGGCAATAAACCTAAATGCTAGACTTTGTATAATTCTTTGAAAGAGACAGTTTTCTTTAGTTAGTGAAATAAATTATTAATAACAAAAAACAATTGTGTTAAAAGGTACTGAGGTTACAATTTTGACAAACTAAGTATATTAATAAGATTAATTACTTTGGCAGACATAAGACTATCAGCTGATTTCTCAAAAGAAACCTTGCAGGCAAGAATGGACTGGCAAGAAGTATTCAAAGAGATGAAAAGACGGGACCTACATCCAAGATGACTCTATCCAGCAAAGCTTTCATTGAGAAATGAAGGGCAGATCAGTGCTTCTCAGATAAAGTCAAATTAAAAGAGTTCATCATCACCAAGCCCTTATTGTATGAAATGTTAAATAAATGGACTTATCTAAGTAAAAAAAGATTAAAACTATGAACAGTAAAATAACAAACTCACAACTATCAACAACAGAATCTAAAAAAACAAAAACCAACTAAGCAAACAACTAGAACAGGAACAGATTCACAGGCATGGAGATCACATGGAGGGTTATCAATGGGGAAAGCAAAGGGAGAGAATGGGGAAAAGGTACAGGGAATAAAAAGCATAATTGGTAGGTACAAAATAGACGGGGGAAGAAGTTAAGAATAGTATAAGAAATGGAGAAGCCAAAGAACTTGTATGTATGACCCATGGACGTGAACTAAGAGGGGGAATGCTGGAGGGAACGGGCGTACTGGGCAGAGGGGGGCAAAAGGGGAAAAAATGGGAAAACTATAATAGCATAATCAACAAAATATACTTAATAAAAAAAGAAAATTCACATATCATTGTAAACAAAGAAGCAGTGTGGGTCAGCAATAATTCAAGAGGAGGGATGGGATTTATTTTTATTACCTCAAAGGCTAATGTATTAACTCTGAAAATGACTCCAAATAGGATACTATTAACATTAAAAACTATAAAAGCTAGAAAAATAGACTGGTATATTTCTCTTAGCTATGGAAGAATAATACATGAGAAAATGGAGGCCATTTTCATATATACATATAAAATATAAAACTTTCATAAGAGTGCAAAATATGAGAATACTGATCAAAGAGAGAAATGTAATAAACTGTTGAGAAAAGTTTACTGCCCAAACAATTTTAAATATAGAATATTAGCACCTTATTTTACTTGACTTACAAACCATTTATACATGCAGGCTTGCAGGCATCAAATTACCACACTGAAAAATGCACAACCTTCCTGGCTTTCTTTAACAAGAAAATGGACATTCTAGGACACAATTATACATTTATTAAAAAATTCAAAACGAAGTAAAGCTCCAGATTGGGCGCACTGGTCGGTGGAGGTTGGGGATGAATGGCATTGGGAGTAACTCCCAGGTGAACACGCCAATGTCACACGTGATCAGCAACAGTGCGGATGTTTCTCGTGATTCCAAAAATCTACCTGAGCCATGAGTCATGAAGGAACTAATATCTTTAAACTTGCCAGTTCTTCTTAGGGGACTCACAGTGGAACAGTGATCACTTGAATCACTATGCTTAAAGTGTTGATGTGACCCTGGGCCAGTCACTTAACTGCTCTTGGTCATGCTGCTGCTGTTCAGCTGCCTGTGGTGGGCTGGGCAAAAGCGATGGCTCTCGCGTTCGGTGTCCAAGTCAATCACTGAGCTGATGCTGGTCCCACTGGAGAGCAAGTGTGTCTCGAAGAGATGAGGAAACTTCCCTTTTCACCTTCTTTAATTCAGGTAAGATCTGCCTGGGTTTTTAAAAGTAGACTTTTACTGTGAAAAAGTGTCAGTACCTGGAGACAATGAGCCAGAGACCGGCTGAGGCTGGCATTTTTATTACCCGAGTCCCTCCTGGTGACCTCAGCGCAAAAGCCTCCTCAGACTGTTGAACCTAGGAGATCTGTTAGGAAAGTCAACACTATTCAAAAACATTTACTCAGAGCTTTCTGGGTATCGCACTTCACTGGCACAAATGGTCTCCTGGGGCTTACCTAAACAAAGCGCAAGGAAATGACTGTGGATGCCCAAAACATTTTGAAGGACACATAGGTGGAAGCAGGCTGACATGCTTGTTAAAATGCGGATGCCTGTGCTCCACCTCAACCTCCACCTCCCTCGCCTGGAGCCAGAATCTCTGTTGGTAGGGCTGAGACGTCTGCCCGGAAATTTCTCATGCAGGCGGTTTGAGGGCTACCCTTAAAATCAAATGTAGACTTAAAGGAGCTGTGAGATCTTTCTTGCCCCCAAATTTTCTGAGTCTATCATTTTGGTTTTTGGCAATTTAGAACTTAGAAATAGCTTCAGCGATGAGAACGGGGCAATGAGTACAGCATATTACTGTACAATGGAGCAGCAGAAAGGTCCATTGACAAATTTCTTCTGGAGGACTTGGTAACTCTTCATTTTATTGGATAACGGGAGTCCTGAGGCCCCTAGTTTTCTTTCCCCGTGACTGCCGGTGCACGCTCTGTTGAAGCAGCTCTCCTTGGTGAGATATTCTGGTATGGGGCTGCTTTGGAACACATACCCCAGTGTGTTCCAGCGCCCAGATGCAACTTGGTTCTTCTTTCGCTTACAATTTTGGTTTTACTAAATCTCTATCCTGGTCGTCCTGGTACTATGCAAAGGAGAGTAATGATAAAACAACATTTCCCAACTCTGCTGGTTAATTCCAAGCATGTCTTTGATCTATGTCTTCCGTAAATGGCATTCATGCCTCCTCCTTTTGTCACCCCCTCAGTGATGCTCTCTCCTGTCTTTAACCACCTTTCCAGCATCTAATACACTCTGCACTCCAGCGAATGGACTCTTCATAGCTGTTGTCATCAAGAATGGACCGTATGCAGACAGGCCTGGCCTTTCCCCCGAGCTCCCAGGAGGTGATCTCTAATTCTTGGGATGCCCTGCCTCGTGAGAGACTCTGTTTGCCTGGGGCCTTCGGACCACACTGGATAGACTAACAGTGTGATTTGTGGGAGGGGCTTCAGGCCAGGCAGCATCAGCTTGACTTCCAGAGGGACTACAGACTGAAAGTTAGCCATGCAGGTGGTAAAACGTATCTACATGTGAGCCCCAATAAAAACTCTGTACATCAAGGCTCAGGTGAACTTCCCCGGTTGGCAATACTCCACATACACTGTCACACATCATCGCTGGTAGAAGTTAGTGCTGTCCAGGACTCCACTGGGAGAGGGCAACTGGAAACTCCACATGGAATCCCCGCCTCTGCCCCATGCACCTCTTCTACAGGCTGACTTTCATCTGTATGTTTTTACTGTAATAAGCCACGAGCATGACAGCTTCTAGTGAGTTCTGGGAGTCCTTCTGGTGAATTACCAAACCCAAACATGGTCTTGGGGACTCCCTAACTTTGTATGGCCATAATGCTCTGAACACATCAAGGCCTCCCATTCTGCCGGGCCTCTCCTCCCACAGCTCCCGCTACCTAACACTCCTGTCCCCGTGACCCTCCTCTCCCCTACTCATCTGGCAAAACCCTCTTCTTCGATTTGGGGTGATTAAACAGCACCTCTTTTGTTGCATCCCCACCATACCCCTCTTTCAGACAAACTTAGTGTCTCCCATGCTCCCACATTGAGTTCCCACAGTTCAATCAGGAGACCTAGCACAGATAACCACATCCTTCTCACCTTTGCACTCCAGTACGCAGCAGAGGGCCTGGTATATAGCCAGTACTTAGTACATGTGTATGGATGGAATGAACACAACATATACATATAAATGCAACTAACTTAAATAAAGAGGAAATAAATCAGGCTATAAAAATGCACAAATGAAGTATAACTCAGTGGAAAATACTTAAGGCCATTAATAAGCATCAGCAAGGAATATCAAGTAATGTCTGTGTAACATTTAATATTATTTATCTTTATTAACCAGAAAAGGCCAGTTTTCTTTTTTTAAGATGTTATTATTTATTTTTAGACAGAGGAGAAGGGAAGGAGAAAGAGAGGGAGAGAAACATTAATGTGTGGTTGTCTCTCAAGCTACTGGGGACCTGGCCCACAACCCAGGCATGTGCCCTGACTGGGTATCAAACTGGCAACCCTTTGGTTTGCAGGCCAGCACTCAATCCACTGAGCCATACCAGCCAGGGCCTAGTTTTCTTTTAATATGCAAAATGAGGGTAGGCCTGCTAAGATAAAAATTATTTACCAGAGAAGCACATGTACAATTGCAGGATTAGGAGCTCTAAATTATGATGTGTCAAATTTTACTAAAATGAGTAATTTTTCATATTTTAAATTCATAAGCAGATTTGTTTTAGAAATCCAATTACTTTGGGAAATAAAATATATCATTACATCTCCTTTTTGTTTTCCTGGCCAACTAATTTCAGTTAACTTCTAGTGAGTTATTGTAAGAAACATTTCAAGCATATACTTATTCTTTCTGAAGTATATTCACTCAAAAAATACCCTGCAACCCAAAACACTAATTTGAAAGAATATATGCACCCCTATGTTCACTGCAACATTATTTACAATCATCAAGATACAGAAGCAGCCCAAGTGTCCATCAGTAGATGAGTGGGTAAAACAACTATGGGACATTTACACAATGGAATACTACTGACCATAAAAAAGAAGAATATTTGACCCTTTGTGATAGTATGGTTGGACCTGGAGAACATTATGCTAAGTGAAATAAGCCAGTCAAAGGAAGGAAAATGCCAAATGATTTCAATCATATGTGGAATCTAATGAACTGAACTAACAAGCAAAATAGAGACAGACTCATAGAGAACAGGTTGACACCTATGGTGGTGGGGGGTAGGGGGTGGAGGGACAGAGCAAAAAGGAAAAAGGACTCATGAACATGGACAACAGTGTGGTGACTGTGGGGACAGGGAGTGGGGTATAAGGAGGATAAAGGGTAACTTGAAAAATAAAATAAAAATTTTAAAATAAAGACATAAGTAACTTTCCCATGCCAAAAAAATACACCCTTCAAAAATCCACAAAAATTACCTTGCTCTCATAATTTCATGTTACTATTTTTGTTTTATTATTTTACAGTAGTTCTTCAATTAGGGTTCATCTGTTTGGACTTGCACAAAAGCTGACAGCAAATAACATTTCATTGAAATGCTAAAGTAATAAACATGAAAAGTGCTCATTTACACAGGTTTTGGTTTCAGGGACAGGCAAGAATTTCATGACCTTTTGGCTTTGTATGATAGCATCTGTGGACAATTACTGGAATTGGACCCCAGCAGTTTGGTGGCTGCATAGAGGCACTCAACCTTAGAAGGTATCAGGTAGACAGGGTGCCTGTAAATGAGAGCAGCGGCATATAGCTTGGTTGGTTTTCCTATTTTTGTTTTTCTTGGCTCATTTGTTAATTGTTCATTATAACCAATTGCCCTGGTACTAAAGTTCTGTGTGGTTTTGGTTTTATACCAGTCAATCTTTGATAATTAGTCTTGATACTTTAAAAGAAAACTTTATTAATGTCTTTGACAGCAAGATAATTTACTCCTCTAATAGTCCCTGGGAAAAAGTCATTTACTGTTCCCAATGTCTACATTAAGTACAACTTCTTTAAAATGCTTTTAATTCTAGAACTATACTTTAAAGTGTATTCTAACCAGCCCTGGCTGGTGTGACTCAGTGGATTGAGCACCAGCCTGCGAACCCAAAAGTTGCCAGTTCAATTTCTGGTCAGGGCACATGCCTGGGTTGTGGGCCAGGTCCCCTGTTGGGGTCATTTGAGAAGCAAGCAGTTAATATTTTTCTCCCTCTCTTTCTCTCTCCCTTCTCCTCTCTCTGAAAATAAATAAATATTTTTAAACTATGTTCTAACTAAATGTTTCTTGTCATGCAGTCTCAACTTAGCAAAGCAAGGTATCCATCTTTTTCTCAACAGGAACAAACAGTAAACTAGGAAAGACAGATGTATTTGAAGATTGGCTAGTGATTGTTCTCATAAAAGTAGAGTGATTGACTCTATAGGAGACCACAGAACATTTGCAACTTGATGGCAATGTTGATGACATTTGTTCAGGAAAATCTAGTGAAACTCAGAAAGAACAGAAAAACACATAGGATGTGAGTTATGATTTTCACCCTTACACCTCCCAGGTCAGCTTGACAGAAGCTCCACTCTAATTGGATATGGCCAAGAATATTGGGCTTCCTCTCCCCTAAGCTCCTGATCAAAGGTTACTATATCTCAACAGGAGGGCAGGCCACCAGCATTTCTCCTCTGCTCCAACTTCAACATGAAAAATTCCTGGAGAGTGCAGCCAAGGAATTGGAGGATCTATCACTCCACTCAGTACATCTCCATAGAATAAAGACTCCACCCCAGGTATGGCAGGCCGAGAATACTAGGACCCTAATTACCCCAGTTTCAGCTCACACAAAAGGCAGAGTTTCCATACCAAGATAGGCAAGTCGAGAAGATCAGAGGCTACTTCCCCACTTGGCACCCAGCGAAGTGCTTCAGAGATTTTTTTCAGGGGTAGACATTGTTCATAAGAAAAGAAAGCTCTAAAAATTTCCCTAAAGTAACTGATCGTCTTTGACAGACTGGGAAAGTTGAAGCCTAAGGGTGCTCTGGAAAATAATAGTTCCTCTCAATTAAAAGCAACAGTTAAACCATAGGCCAGCTAGTTCACCAGAGAGAACCAAAAAAAAAAAAAAAGACAACTAAGAAGTGCCCAATATATTGAAGTTAGAAAAAAATTTTAAAGACTAGCCTCAAAAAGTAGTCCTACCTGAATTTAACTGGATCAGACTGAATAACAGTGCACTGTTGAAAACAATGGAGAAATTAGCCAGTAGTAATTCAAAAAGCCTAAAAGTTGGATGTGATGCCAAATGAGGTAGACAGTTGAACAGAGAGACCAGGGGAAACACAAATGAGGCCCTTCTAAAACCACTGTCATCCAGACATGACTGTGTGTGTGCCCACAGTGCTGCCCTCCAAGAAGTGGTACCACATGGTGGGAGAAAAAACAAACTTCACTAGAATAATTTAATCAAGACTTCCTCTCCCTCTCTCTCATCTCTCTCTCTCTCTCTCTCTCTCACACACACACACACACACGTGAGTGCACACACATGCCACAAACAACAAAAATATGCCCCAGAGGAAGGGAAAGGAAATCAGTATCCACCATCCCATTATATTACTTACTATGTCCACTTTTCAACAAAAATTATGAGACATGCAAATAAACAGGTAAATGTGGGTCATATATAAAACAAAATAAACTGCCTGTGAAAGGAACCAGATGTCAGATTAACAGACACAGGTTTCAAAGTGTCCATTACAAATCTATTCAAAGAACTCAAGGAAATAATGCATAAAAATGTAGAGGAATTTATGATGAAATGCCCCATCAAACAAAGAATATCAAGAAAGTGATACAAATTATTTAAAAAAGAACTAAATAAAATTCTGCAGTTGAAAAGTAAAATAAATGAAATGAAGACTTAGTAGAGGGGCTCGATGATAGAGTTGAGATGATGGAAGAAATAACCAGCAAACTTGAAGATACATTGATAGAGAATATACTCAGAAGACAAAAACGGATTAAAAAATACAATCAGAGAGAAAAACAGAATGAAGAAAAATGAAGTCTCAGAGAACTATGGGACACCTTTAAGTATAGTTTCAAGTAATAAGAGTATCAGGATGAGAGAAAAAAGTAAAAGGAGAAAAAATATTTGAAGAAATAATAGCTGAAAATGTCCCAGATATGATGAAACAAACATTAATCTACACATCCAAGAAGCTCAAAAATTCTAAGTGGGTAAATGCAGAGATACAGAGTCTAATGTATCATAATAAGGATGCTGAAAGAAAAACATAAAAGAAAATCTTTAAAGCGGCAAGAGTAAAATGTCTCATCACATACAAAGAAATCCCAATAAGAGTAACACTTGACTTCTCAGTAGAAACAATGGAGGCCAGAAGCCAGTGGGATGACATATTGAAGTGCTGAAAGGAAAAAAAACCTGTCAACCAAGAATCATATCCAGCAAAAACTATTCAAAAATAAAGTTGAAATAAAGACATTCCCAGACAAACAAAGCCTGAATGAATTCATTGTTTGCAGGCCCACCTTACGAGAAACTTAAAAAGAAGTCCTTCAAGCTGAAAGCAAGTAAACCCAGATGGAAATACAAATCTACATTATTTTTAAAAGCCCAAAGATATGGATAAGAGCAATAATGTAATTATAAAAGTAAATTGCAGTACAGATGCATGTTTCTTCTTTCTTCTCTGATTTGCAAGGCAATTGCATACAAATAAGTATGGAATTGTGTTGTTGGACCTGTCACATATAGAAATATAATATATTTGGCAATAATAGTACAAAGGAATTGGGTTGGAACAAAGTACTGGAGTAAGAAAATGACACCAGATGGTAAATTAAACCAATAGGAACTAATAAAGAATATCAAAATGGCAAATAAGAATTTAAATATAATTTCCAGTCAAGATGTCAGCATTGGCAGACGCGGCTCACCTCTTTGCACAACCACATCAAAATAACAACTGAAATATAGAACAACCATCACTCAGGAATATCAGAAATCAAGCTGAATGGAAGTCTGACAACTACGGTACTAAATCGAGTTGAATGGAAGCCTGAAAAGTATGGAATTTGAAAAAACACATCCATCCAGACTGGTAGGAGGGGCACAGACACAGAATGGGCTGGTCCCACACCAATGTGGATGAAAATTTAGGAAGGTTTTCTCAGGAGCGAGGAGTTCCAGACCCACACCAGGCCCTCCAGCCCAGGGTTCCAGTGCCAGGAAGATAAGTCCCCATAACTTCTGGCTGCAAAACCAGTGGCAGTTGATTTGGTGGAAGAAATTTCTGGAGCCCCAAGCAGTTCTTCTTAAAGAACCCACACATGGACTCACCTACTCAGACTCACTCCCTCTGAGCTCCAGCACCGGGGTAGCAGCTTGAAAGGCACCAGTGGTATACAAGGAGGAACTGAAGTGTCTGGCATCAAGGAGAGGAGAGGCCATTGTCTCTTTGCTAAACCCTCCCCTCGTAGAACCAGTAGGCTGGTGCCATATCTGAGACTCCATCAACCTGGCTAACACTGTTTGACCCATCTTGGAGATCCCCAGAGACTCTACCCCACCCAATTTACAGGCCCACTCAAGCTGATTTTCTATCCAAATGGCCCCTAAAACCAAAAAAGCAACAGCTGGCTTCAGTGAGCCCTAGGCAGCCAGATTAGATGAATAGCTTGGCTTCACCTGGGAATCTCCAAGCCCAGCACAAGTAGCAGCCATCTCAGATTGCTTTAGGGCTCAGGCAGGGTGGTCCCAGGCAAAACACAAGTGAAAGTTTACCTTGGCCTGCACCACCCGGGAAACTCCAGGGCCAGTGCACCCAGTGGACAGCTACAGACTACATTGGAGCACCACCACACTGCCCCTGCACAGCCGATCCTCCATAGATGGCAGAGATTGGTGGTCAGTACTCACAGCCAATGCTTGCAACTGATTGGCCTAGGTAAATCCTTCCCATTGATCTGCCAACAGCAACAAAGGCTCAACTACAAGACGAGGGTGTACTCAGCCCACACAAAGGGCGCACCTCAAGTATCCAGCTTGGGTGATGGGGAGGTTGTGCCACTGGACCCTACAGGACATCTATTACATTAGGCCACACTACCAAGACACAGAGTCAAAGCACCTCTACCTAATACACAGAAGCAAACACAGGGAGGCAGCCAAAATGAGAAGACAAAGAAACATGGTATAAATGAAAGAACAGATCAAAACTTCAGAAAAAGAGCTACACCAAATGGAGATAAGCAATCTATCAGATGCAGACTTCAAAACACTGGTTATAAGGATGCTCAAGGAACTTAGTAAGGACATCTGCAGCATAAAAAAGACCCAGTTAGAAATAATACGCTAATTGAAATAAAGAACAATTTACAGGGAAACAACGGTACAGTGAATCAAGTTGAGAATCAAATCAATGATTTGGAACATAAGGAAGCAAAAAAATAAAAACAACCAATCAGAACAACAAGAAGAAAAAAGAATTTAAAAAATGAGTATAGCATGAACAGCCTGTGGGACAACTTCAAAAAGTCCAACATTTGCATCACAGGGGTACCGGAAGGAGAAGAGAAAGAACAAGAAATTAGAAATCTATCTATCTGAAAAAATAGTGAAAGAAAACTTCTCTAATTTATTGAAGGAAATGCATATGCAAGTTCAGGAAGCATAGAGAGTCCCAATTATGATAGATGCAAAGAGGCCCACACCAGAACACATCATAATTAAAAGGCCAAAGTTTAAAGATAAAGAGAGACTCTCAAAAGCAGCAAAAGAAGTTAGTTACCAGATGGTTGCCAGATGGGAGGGGGGTGTGGGAGAATGGGTGATGACGTGAAGGGATTGAGGAGTACAAATAGATAGTTGCAGAATGGCTAAGGGGATGTGAAGTATAGGAAGTGAAGTATAGGAAATGAAGTAGCCAAAGAACTTAGACTCATGACCCTTGGACATGAACAATGGTGGGGGCCTTGCCTGAGGGAGGGGGTTGCTCAATGGAGTGGGGCAAAAGAGGAAAACTCAGGACAATTGTAATGGCATAATAAAATATAACTTTTACGAAGGAAAATAATTTAAATATAGTAAGTACTATACATGTAAACTTTCTGTCCTTCCTCAGCTTCTTTAACAGACATAAAATTACATAAATTAATTTTATAATTAAATCCATAATTATGACACTATATTACTGGGTTTGTAGCATATACAAATTCAGTATGCATACAATAATATTGCAAAAAGAGGGGAGGAGGGAAAGGAGTAATATCTCAATATCTCAATGGTATTAAGTTAGTATAAACCTGAAACTGATTCTGATCTGTTATTGTGTATATGGCGAGCCCTAGAGCAACCACTAAGAAAAACTCAAATGGCTATAGTAAAAAAAAAAAAAAGAGTTAAAAAAAACTTTATGAGAAAAAAATGAGTTATGAGTATGGAGTTGACTAATGACAGCCCCCTCTCAAGTCATGTCCGCCTGGAATCTCAGAATGCAATCTTATTTGTAAATAGGGTCTTTGGAGATGCAGTCAGGTTGGAATCATACCGGATTAGGGTGGGCCTAAAAATCCAATGAATGATGTTCTTATAAGAAGCCATGTGAATAAGACCACATGACACCAGAAACAGACGTTGGAGTGATGCCGCTCTAAGCCAAAACCTTCAGGGAGCCTCAGAATCGAGGAGGACGTGTGGAAGGATTCTTCCCTAGAGCCTTCCGAGGAGGCTCTGTACTGCTGGCACCTTGATTTCAAGTTTTGAACCTCCAGAACTTTGAGAGCGTACATTTCTGGCATTTTAAGTCACAGCATTTGTGGTCTGTCATAACATCTGGAGGAAATTAATATACCACCTTGAGTTACTAGGATGAATTTTTGTTGAATTTCTGCCTCATCGTTCTATCCATTACTGAAGGTGGGGTATCGAAGGCTCCAACTATCGTTGAATTGTATATTTCTCCCTTCAATCCGGCCGTTTTTGCTTCATGTATTTGGGGGCTCTGCTGTTAGTGCATATGTCTGTCATTGTTATGTCTTCATGATGGGTTGAAACTTTGATCATTATATTGTAAAATGCCTCTCTATTTCTAATAACATTTTTGTTTGTTTGAAAGTCTAATGGTTTGATATTACTATAACCATTCTGGCTCTCTTATGCTGTTTGCAGGGCGTATCTTCTTGAATCTTTCAATTTTCAACCTGTTTGTGTTTTTGAATCTAAAGAATGTTTTATGTAGTCAGCATATAATTTATCCAGTCTAGCAATCATTCTCTTGATTGTCTAATCCATTCTCCACTCTGCTTAAACATATTGAGTTCTTAGTTGTGGGTTTTGCATTTTTCAGTATTAGAATTTTGAATTGATTAAAAAAAACTATTCTGGTTCTCATGAAATTCTCCATCTTAACTCATTAATCAAGGCTATTTTTAAGTCCATCTCTGATAACACTAATAACTGGGTCATCTATGAATCTGGTTTCGTTGCCTTTTTACTCATGGTTCTGCTCTTTGGCACTCATTGTAATTTCTGACTTAATGCCAGGTATTGTTTATGATATAGTGCAGTCTCCGGGTGTTATCGTTAGACAGAGAGGGATCACCCTATTCCCTGGTAGGAAGATAGTATAGTGACAGGCCGATCACATTAATCCAATAAACAATTCACTGGATGTGAAACTAGGTTGCAATTTTTATAAGGCTTAATTTACTCTGATTCTCTGCTGTTCTTAGGGGGTAGCTTTCAGAGTTCTGAGACTCTAGGGCATGTACTAGGGCCTCTTTCTCTTCGTGGTTCCTGAAATCCAGTTTCGGTCTCTTCAATATCATGACAAAATATACAAGTGCATTAACAAGATACCTTTGCTTTGGCCTTCAGCAGATTTCTGCCCCACCCCCATTTTAATCCTTTCTTCTCCGAGCAGTTCAAGAGTTCAGCAAATTCTCAAGGTGGAAAACCAGCAGAGTGCCAGACTCGCTTCTCTGAACCTTGCCTTATTAGGATCTTAGTTCTCTCAAGTGCTGGTTGATTTGGTGACTCTAAACTTTGTCTCTCCAGTCCCATGTGGTTGCCGTAATTTTGTTTGCCTCTCTGATTCTTAGCAGTAACTCTCCTCCTGGGCCTTCTACCCAGGTTAGTGTCAAAAACTGGTAAATGCCATAGAAGTAGCTGCAAAATATTTGCTTACTTCTGTGGTTACCTTCCGTGTTGAGACTCCCCAGACAACACACAAGTTCAGCGAGTCAGCAGAAGCACTCACAGGACTCATGGCTATGATTTATTACAGCAAAACCAGGCAAAATCAGCAAAGGTAAAAAGTGCATGAGGTGAAATCCAGGAAAAACCAGGCACAAGCATCCAAGAATCCTTTCCCTGTGGAATCACACAAGACAGACTTAATTTCTTCGATACTGAATTGTGACAACATATGTAAAATGCGGTCTGCCAAGAGCACTCATTAGGGACTTGACAGTCTGGATACGTGCTGGGAGCTGGCCAAACAGGTATCTTCTGCCTAGCACGTACACAGTTACGGATCCCAGAAGGAAAGGAGGTGTTCGGCATACACCGTGTTGTTTGCATAAAGTTAATACATTAGGAAGCCGCCTTATCATTCAGGGAACGGTGGGAACGTCCCTGTAATCCAGGGTCCCATCTGCCTGCCCAAAGGGCAACCTTGCGAGCAGGGCTTCCTGAGGAGAGTGTCTCAGGCCTGCTACTGACTCTTGTCTGCACACCTTCTCTCTGGGGTTTTGGCTCTTAGAGTTCTAGTTACCTGAAAGTTCTTCAATTGACTTCTGAGTTTTAAGAAACTTTACCCAATGTTCCTTGTTCTCTTCAATGAGTGTTGCCTGCAGTAGAAAGGTCTGGGTATTCCTCCTCTCTGTTGAACATTCAATTTGAAAAACTGAAGAACTTGAGACTTAAAATAGCTTCTTTCCCCCTTCTTAACGTATTTTCTTTAATTACCAGACATATAGGGGATTATTTTTATCCATTCAGGAAAGGGATGACTTAAGACTGTGCTGAATTCTGTATGGTGGGGTTGGGGGGGAGTCAGTGGGGCAGAGTACACCTCCAATTCATTTACTTTGGTGGGAATTTTTTGGGTCCTGAATCAAAACATGGTAGTTTTCTAAGCCCTCTCATGGCGTGGCAGGCACTAATTAGTATCTAATTTTTGTCCTCCTAACCTTTCAGGGGTGGTAAAAAGCACTGCTTATCCTTTACAAGCTTCTTCTAGAATCAGCCAATACCCCCAGTAAAACACAACCCCAGTGTTTGGTTTATCTCTCTAGATTTTCATATTTCGAAAGAATTGTGGTCAGGTTACCTAGTTGTCCATGGAAATGTTGATGTTAATTACCTACTCTGCCATTACAGGAAGTGGTGTTTCCCCTCTATCTTATTTCTCACACTATAAAATACATTCCTTAGATGCACTATTTTGAAGAAAAGCACGGTTACACAGGGAAGGCAAATCTAAACCCAGACTCACAGTAACTATTTTATGAGGACAAGTAGCTGCCTCTCCGAGAAGAGACTTGATATGATAAATCTGCCACTAAACAACTATTCAGTTACCCTAGGACATAATATCTCAGGGTTGGTTACTCCTGCTGGCAGTGGCGGAAATCAGAGTAGCCTTGATGAAAGAAAGGACGTGTTGTTGAAGTCTATGGACAGCCCCGGTCTTGCCAGTACAGCCGCTTTATTCACAAGCTGGTTGAACAAGGGCTGGGATATCAAAAAGAGATCTATGACCACCCTTAGAATCATACTGACCATCTGACTTAGTAGCTCCTTCACCATGGGACCTTCGTTTAGCACGTACGTGGGAAACAACTATTCTAACTGTCTGAGCCCATACATTTAGCTCCCAAATGTTTTCACTCATCCTCCATGCTTATTATGTCCGTGTCTTACACCACCTGGCCAAACATGTGCCATTTGATTAGTACCTTGGGATATCTCACCTTCTGTGCAGAGCCGACAACGAGAAATACTGCTCGGATTTACTGTTACTGTAGAGTTGTTTTCCTTCCTATCCTCCCCAGCCATTGCTGAGTGGCACTCAGAACCTCAGTGGCCATCCAGCTAGCACCAGCACACCGTGCCATACTGCCTGTGTAGCTAGACTCCGTTTTTAACTCCTAAGTGAACTGGGAAGTAAAATATTCTCTCCTTCATAAGAACGGTTCACTGGTCTGCTTGTTTGCTTGTTTTCTCCTTCTGTCAAACATGTCCTGCCACATTAAGTTCAAGCTGACGGATGTAAATGAATAGAAACAAAATTCTACATCAGAGTGCATTCAGAAGAAACAGTGGTGACATGGTGTTCCAGAGGGTTACATTTCAAGACATTTATAGAATGTTAGGAAAAACCATAAAGCACAAGGGACAAGACATTAGTAGAAGAATCTTGACTGAATGAAGAGAGTACAAGTTTTAAATAAATGCACTCTAGGCCTTCATTAGGTCGTAGTGGACCCAGGATACGAAGTTAAATATACCTGTACCTAGCTTCTACTAAAGGAAGCGAGTGAAGCAAGAAGGGAGAATGTGCAGTGGTGAAGCGAGGTCGTTCCTACTTTATGTTCTGACAAGTCTACATATCACGAATGTGCACCACAGATAAACAGAAGAAAACATTAAAGAAAATAAAAAATCAATGTCAAATAGCCCAGAAAATGTTTGTGCTATTCATTACTTTAAATTTTTTTTAAATGATGTGTCATAATTTACTTTTCAAAAACTTTGATACACACACTGTAAAGAACTAAAGTAGTCAAGTTTCAAGCTTCATCTTCTCCGTGCAGACACACATTAGAGAAGCAAAGGGGTTTTACGGACATCCCTTGAATGGGGACATCCCTTGAATGGAAGAGGAGCAGCACGGTGCCTCCTACGCGGTCACCCATTTCCTGGATTTGATTCATATCCTATGTGGTAAAACAAATCTTTATTCGCTATCATGTATTAGGCATCATACTAAAACTTCCCCAGTGCAATGGTCCAGTGAGGGCGACAAATATGTGAAAAGATAATCACAGTACAATGTGACGAGGATTAGATCAGAGCACTTAACAAGTGTGAACCACGTGTGATAGGGGTCAAGAAGCTTCAGGAAAAACCCTTTGAGCATATCGGTAGAACCCTAAGAAGTCACAGAAGACATATCAACATGCTGTACTTCTCATAGTGACTTACAATCTTTGAATAAAGAGATAAACAGAGCTGAAACCACGGTGTAGATGTGGCTTAGATAAAACCACACGTAGCCCACCTAGGTCAACATGATTTAGCTGTTTATGCCCAGGAAAGATAAGATTATAAGCAAAACAAAACAAACAGAAACCATATCTAATTTTTTGTCTGCATAAGGAAATTCCTACAGGATGGAGACAACAATCTGCTCACCTGGGCAAACAGCCAGCTAATCAGTTTATCAGGACTCTTCAGGTCCTTGCTTGCTTAACCATCTATCAAGATTGCCTAAACCAACCTTAAACCATTTCATTAACTTTGCCAAAGCCAGCCAGCTCCCTGTCTTCACAGACACGGCTCACCCAGGCGAACACAGGTCCCAGAGCTCCACAAACGTCCGATTTTCTGGTTCTGAGACACAGGTAGGCCTATCAAAGTGGTGCGCTCTCTTATGCCAGGTTGAGTTCTTAGTTCTACTTTATTAGCAGATTGTGTGATGATATCTGGGAGAGTTGAAGAAATACAAAGTTTTTTTTTTTTTTAAGAATTGCTCATTTAATTGGTGTGTACTATACGGTAGCTCGTTTTTTCTTGTCATGCGAATTCACCTTTTACTAACAGCTCTATGTTGCTGATGTTAATACACATTAATTGGCTTTATCTTAGGGAGGCCCCATTTAGAATACAAGATCTCTTTAAGAAGTCTGTCCTTTCTGAAACAACCTAAGGGTCCATCAATGCATGAAAGAATAAAGAAAATGTGGTGTATTTATATAAATGGAATATTATTCGGCCACAAAAAAGAAGGAAACCTTGCCATTTGTGGCAACATGGATGGACCTTGAGGGCATTGTTCTAAGTGAACTAAGTCAGAGGCAAGAGTAGAGGATGCACAAAATAGTTAAAGGGATCAAAAGGTACAAACTTCCCATTTTAAATACGTTATGGGGATGTAATCTTAAAAGTTCTCATCACAAGAGAAAAAAACACTTTGCAACTGTATGGTAACAGATGTTGACTAGACCTATTATGGTGATCATTTCACAATATATACAAATACTGAATCATTATACCATACCCTGAAACTACTGTAACATTACATGTCAATTATACCTCCATCATTAAAAAAAAAGAGGTACCATCCTTTGTAACTACAAACCACCAAAGACACAAAGATTCACTGCTGTCACCTACCATGCCAAACATTCAGCTTATGTAAGAATCAACTGAGGGACTTGCTAGAAATACAGGTTTCCAATATTTACTCAAAGTGATTCTGATTCAGGGGATTTAGCACAAGGCCCAGGAATCTATTTTGAAAAGCACCAGTTTTTTCCTAATTCAGGCTGTCTTTAGACACTTAAGAGAATCACACTTAAGAGAAATACATACATATCCACATTAAATGTTCCACATGCTTATGAAAATGGGATCGTATTCTCTATAAATATAGTTCTATCATTTGCTTTATTTCAAGGAACATTATATTATTATTTTTTAATAATCACATACAGATCTGTGTTGTTTTTAATGGCTACATAATATTCCACCATATTTTATCTAGTCCTCTATTAATGGTCATTTAGAGTCTCTCTCTTTTTTTTTTTTTTGCTATACAAGCAATACTGCAATGAATACACTTACACATCTGTGCTAAAATTTCTGTAAAATATATAGAGTCATAGAAGCACAGAAAAGTAGAATTGCTAGGTCAGAGAGTATGTACACTTTAAAGTTTGATATATCCTGCTGAATTACTCACCAATTTAGTTGTACCGATTTACAGTCCTGGCAATGGTCTCAGAGACAAATGATTTCCCCACACTTATACCAATTCTATTATCAATCCTTTTAATCTTTACCTAGCTGAGAAGGTAAATTATGATTACAACCTTAATTTGCATTTTACCATGTTTTAAATAACAGAATAACCAGCATTCACTGTACCACTGCAACCCAATTATCTAAAATTCTTAAAACATACCACGATTTATTTTTTGAAAACTTTTAACTTAACTCCATCTCTTACAAGACAAATAGGATAAATTCAAATATACGCCCAATATGTAGTACTTACTTAACATCTTCTTTTCCCAAGTGACATAAAAGAAAGAAGAGTGAGAGTCCCGAGCCCCGTGCCCGAGCCCCGGCTTTGCCACCCAGCAGCTGGGCAGCCTCGGCACGTCAGCTGCTCTGCTGAGGGCTGCAGTGGCCTCTTCTGTAAAACGGGGATTATACTCATCTCACAGGACTGTTGAAAATTAAATGAGATCCTAACTTTAATTATAAATATTACTACTACACAATAATAACGCAAGGAAAATTGCCAAATGATTAGATTTGTTTGTAAGTCTTCCTTATAATTATAAAATGATTATGTTGTTATTACCAAAGTCAGATTTTGTTAGGTGAGTCAACTCTTCGTTGGGATTAATAAAATCACTAGAAGGGTGTATATTCCACAAGACTAACAGCTGCTTACAAAATCACTGCTCTGGTTCTCGATGAATGCTCCTTTAACAGCACCTCGGAAAATATTTCCTAAATTAGTTTCTTAGATGAAATGAAATGATCCAAATATGTAATCAACTACACGCCACAATTTTTATTTCAAGTTTCTAAGAGGGTCCTAGTTCTAAGCACAGAGTAATGCAATTCAAGTAATGCCATGGAGATTTCATAGAGCCAATACATGAAATTCTAAAATTCACTGTATAATAAAAATAATAAATAATGACACTCACTGTAATATAATACATTGGAGACCTTATCATTGATTCTTTCCCCAAACCAACACCAACCTCACTTTTCTTTCATTAAATGTCTCGATGCTTATCATGCACAAAGGCCTATGCTAGGTACTCTGGGCATATAATCTGCACTCAAGAGATAAAGACCCATTAACAATAAAAAGGCAAAGCATTATCTAAACTTTCCTGTGCTCTTGGTGTGACACATAACCAGCCAGCGCGGCTCATGGCGCTCCCCCTCCTCTGATGGACACCGATGGCCCTGGCACGGTTCTCGCCCCTCGGCCGTGAACACACGAGCAGGGAATGAGATGCCCCTGCCCTATGGCTGGCTCCCAAAAGCTCTCTCCCGATGGCTCAACTCACCTACATCTGCTTTATTTACTTCCTCCACATCATGATTTTTGCAAAATGTTATGATTTTTTTAATGAGTAAAATGATCTGGAAAGAATATTTTTCAGTTTTTATTTTAATGAAAGAGTCAACACTGCTGTATAAAGTATTGTTTATGGAGACCATTTACACGAATACACAAAACTGCAAAAAACTCAACTCCAGTTTATTTCCACAGACTTAAAAAGGTTAAGAGCACATCAAAATATCCAAAGTCATAGTTTATTCCTTAGGAATGTAAACTCTAGGAATACAATTAGAAACAGGTGTGCTTACTATGAAACAATTAGTACCGCTACATGATTAGAAGTAAAGGTTAGGAATACACAATAAACTCCACCCAAGAGAAAGCAACAGTATGTGAAATAGGACCTTGAGTTCACCAGTAGAAACTTCACAGCAAGACACAGGCAGGTACTAGAATGCCACTAGAAAAAAACCACAAAACCATTTTCCAAAATGTTCACTGCTGGTCTCTTTAGAGACGCACAAGTTACAAGGCATAGAGGACAACATATTCATGTTCTCTGAGGAAGAATTTAACAATATTAAACGTAAATGTGAATAACTCAAAGTACTGAGTGTAATTTTACTAAGTATAATTTGTTAATCTAAAAGTATGAATTCATGCTAATTAAACAACTAGAGAGTTTTTATTTTTCATCCAAAGATTAGGAAAACACTATTATACATTAATTCTTATCTACAATGCTTAGTTTAAGTACCCATCAAATTATTCCTTCTTTCTTAAGTGGCTTTTTAAAAAATATTTTTTCACTTACATTATTTAACACATACATTGTCTGAAAGTATATTCCCTTTAATAAAGTACAGATTTACTGTTCCTACAGACTCAAATGTTTACAGCATATTTAAAATATTTGTTTAAAATTGTCTCAGAGTACATTGTTCTCTATAATTTTAAAGGGTCTAACACTTTAATTTTATTCTTCCAAAATAGGCAAAAAACCCTTAAAACTGGGAGCATCTTTATTTTGGTTTAAAAAATATATTTCCCTTTAATTCAACCTTTTGCTTTTAAATGAGTAATGTTCGCTAACCAGTAAGTCATAATTGAAAGGGTCAATAAAATATTGCTTTCTCAAAGTGAACTTTGTCACTTAAGGACTGAGCATTTCTACTCTCCAAGTCTACAAAGGGTCCGTGACACATTCGCTGGCATTATACAAAGGATTCTAGGATGCTCACGTGCCCTGGGTCCTCTGGGAGAAGTCTACTTTCTTTCCTTTGAAAAGTCTTCTTTGCTTCTCTCTCCACTTGGATTCCAAAGGGCAAATGCTGGGGCCCAGTTTCACTAGAATACCACAAGTGCTGGGGTATTTGGAGAGTGAGAGGTTTAAACTGTGGAATGGAGCTCAGTGTCTGCTCAGATCCTCTGAGCAGTGGCGTGCAAGGCCCCAACCCGGTGCAGAGCCCTCTCACGATAAAAAGGTATTATTCTGGATCAGTAGGAGGTCTGTGACCAAATGGACACATCGGCATCCTTATGAGCAAATTATCTACACAAGCCATCTCAACTTTCAGATTTGGAGAGGTGAGCAGAAAGAGAATAGTACGGATAATTCCAATTGAGTACCATAGTTAGCATTATCCAATATTTGTAATAGCTATAAAAAATTCAAATGTATAACCCTTATTTGAAATAGTATCAAATAAAGACTTATACTATTACTATAACTCCATACTCCAGAAAATTAACTGGTGGAAATTACTTGGAGTAAAAATTCAGAACCACTCCAGTGAGTAAGCCTTCAGAGATTTTAAAAGAATGTACACGTGACTTGCTGTGCATTGTTTAAAATCATCTCAGAGTACATTGTTTTTATATACTATAAAAGCACAGTATAGTTTCCATAGTTAAAATTATAGATATCTACAGCCCTGATTTCGTGTATGGTTAACAAGAAAAATATAAAATGTTACATTTGTATTGTAAAATAAATGAGAATCACTAAAAATTTATAATTAGAGGACTTATAAGTCATGTCATTAACACTATCACAAATTGATTTGCCATCTCAGATTGTGTGATACCACTGAGAATTCTAAATATTAGATAAGTGATTTATTTGTACTTTGATATTCTCTTCTCAAACTTTATTGTACAGAAAAATTATTTGAGGATCTTGCCAAAATGCAGATTATGATTCAGCAGATCTGAGATGACTCTGAAATTCTGCATTTTAACAAGATGCCAGGTGACGGTGAAGCTACTTAGCAGTCCCCAGACCACGTGAGTGGCAATGATCTGGAACGATACCAAAATGGGTTCCCACTACAGCAGCTGAACACTGAACTCTCGTCTCTCGTTGTGCCAGCTAATGCCTCCGCAGACTTATTCCACAATATTTCCTAAGCAACTTAACTTGCTTACTATGCCAATATTTTAAATTAGCTCTTAAGATTTTTAATACTATTATTAGCTATGCCTAGGGGAAATTCTTTGTTAAAAAAAATTACAAAAGGACAGTGAGAAATTCACAGTGACATTTTACAAACATTTTAAATTGTACACAGGATTCCTATTAAATTAATGCTATATCAACTTTTACGGTCTGACTGCCTTACTTTTTTTTAATTACACTTTATGCCAATAATTTATAATTTATGCCATCTTATTCCATTCCTATTACTGAATTACAACAATCAAATTTACTTACGTTAAAGCCCATATTCTATTCAGGGTTAATGAATGAAAACAAGTTCATGCCTTTTGGATAATTAGATTTATAAATGGTAGCCAAAATAGTTACAGTCAGAACCAACTTTATATTGTTAAGTGTGTTAGCACTCGACACACGTTTGTCACGTATTTGAGCTCTGCATAAGCAGGTAGAAGAAGAAAACTCCCGTTTTCTCCGTGTGACCCCAGCTAGGGACCACGAATAGGAAAACCACCCTGTGCTAACAGTGAGAACAGACCCAGCAGACGGCTCCCAGAGCCTTCCTCCCCAGTCAGCGTCCTCTCATCCTCAGCCTTGCTTTCTCTCCCTCACTCTGAAGTATTACTTAAATGCTCTTGATTTACAGGAACTTCAGCCGTAGCTAACATGACCATCGCTAGCGAACGAAAACCTTCTATGTCCGTGCAGAAGTCACGCAGTTCTCTGTGCCTACGTGCAAGTTTGCGTAGCTTCCACAACGTCGCCTTTGGGTGGGGGGTGGGGGGTGGGGGGTAGCTACATTAAATATTCTTTCTATCATAACCAAAACATTTAAAACAGGCCTGTTTACAAAATAAAAAAACACATTTAATTTTCTCATATTTTATCATTTTAAATTTAAGAACACAAACATAAATAACCCTAAAGCAGGTAATATGTAAATGTTCTTTGCCCATATTCTGCTGTCTTTATTTTTTACGACATGTTATAGACTAAAAGTTTACCTAGTTTCCTTCACTTGCACACAAACAACGGGGCCGACACGGTCATCTCGAGGGCCGTGCTGCCAGGCGTGCCGTTTCCAGGAAGTCTTCAGCGAAGCGTGCTCTGGACCACGGCAACGCAAACCAACGAGAACTTCTGAAGTGAAGCAGGCGGCGCACGTCTGCCTCGTCCTTTAAAAACCACTTCATGGGTATTTCCTTTATTCTGAAGGCCAACCTTACATTTACCAAGACGAAAGTTATTAGGGGGAAGGAAACCACCCATGACCTCACAGGAGATGTCACCAATCTGATCAGACAACGTGCCAAAATGCACTGTCACACTGACAATCTTAGGGCGACAGAAACAAAGGAAAAAAATAAGAAGAAACATGCAATCAATAAATAACAACGCCTTATTTCAACTTACTGCAGCCTAGACATTATTCCCTTCATTACGTCAAGGTAACCTTCAGAATGGAAGACACTGAGGCTCTATCAGAAACAGGGCTGAAAGACCCCGGGCACTTTCATAAGGAAGCAAAGTCATATTTCCAGATTCACTGGTCACACAAGAAAACTCTTAAAAATTAATCCGTGGACAAAGTAATGCTAATACTGGGAGGTCTCTGCTGGCCTGACTGATGCTTCATTGGAAGTTCCGTCCGTTCAGAAACGTAAATAAGCTTTTCTTCTTGGAGACTACAAGCAGAAAACCTGTTGGCATCTGTCCCAGTCCCACAGCCAACAACAGGTGATGGGTTATGTGGGACTGTGACACCGCTGACTTGTTCAAAGGATTTACTAAAGACAGTCGCAGCAGTCTTAGCCAAACCATGGCTGTTAGGTTTAGGCAGGGACTGGCTGGTTGTTAACGTAAGTCTCTTCAAAGAGAGAAGCTCGAGATTCTCACTTTGGGCTCTCTGCGTTTGTTTTCGAGCAAAGTGATCTTTGCAAGACTCCCCTGAAGTTTCTCTTTCTTTTCCTCCAGTCTTGCTTCCTCCCGACCGTCTCTGAGTCTTTCCTGCACTTGTTTTGCTACTAGAATTGTGACTATGGTTTGATAACCCTGACTGGCTGGTACTGGACGCAGCTCTGGAATAAAATCCCTCGTCCACTTCGGATATGTCCATCAGTTCTTCTTGACCTGTTAATTCTGTGTTTCCTAAACAGAGAAATAACAAGGGTTAATTAACATTAAGCATTTTTAGTAATTATTTTTTCACGACTAATACCAAATCAATTGTACTTTAAATAAGTCATACTTGTGCATAATTAGGTAAAGCAACAGATTATAAACCAAAATCAAAGAATAAATCAAAATATTCTCTAAAATATCAAAAATAATTCATTGTAATTAAATAACAGTAATTTATAGTATACTAAACAAAAAGCATGCCATAAGCCACACCCCACTGTGTTTTAGAAAGAGTTTTCTTACTATTCATGCAAAAGATCAGAAACAGTTAGGAAAAATACCACACAGTAAAGTTAAGGGCAGAGTCTTCTCTGGTAACAAAGCAGTAGAAAATCAAAGCTCTTACCAAGGAACTTTTTACATAGTAGTATTAAATTATTTTTAAAAAATTTTAAAGGTTGTATACTATAGTCTAGAATATTTATAGAGATTAAAAATAGACTATAAGTATCACAAGCTCAACCTTGTTAAAATTCTATATACACTACCCTTTGTATCAAAGATGGCAAAAATATAAACATGAAAGAAATAATTTTTATCTCAAAATATGAGCAGAAAATTATTTTGGAGGCAGTTTTCTGCCTCGGTTTTCATAACAATTTACTCAGAGACAATATAAGTATGACCATTCCAAAGTACATTAGGAGTCATTGAGAAATTATGGTACATAATTCATGCATTTTGATTATTAGATGACATGCAAAATCTTTGTGACTATGCAACTGTCCCTTAAAACATGCAGCAGTGGCCCTTTTCCACGAGGTACCTTGGAGTGCAGCTATAAAGTGCTGTGCTAAAACTGCACTCTGCCAGGTGAGCTTATTCCATCCTCCATCATTTTTCTTACAGATTTTTGTCTCCTGATCTCTGGCAAGCCTTTGCTTTCAGTTCTAGGATCTGTGGCTGTATCCTGCACACCCTGTATATGCTGAGCATCAATCTCTCCTAGTGTTCTGCCTTTTTCCCCATTCCCGGTTCTCTCTCCGGCCACATTTGTGACACTAATCTCAGGAATGACAAGGATGCCCAATTCAGTAGTATCATTATTGTTGTCAGGTTGCTCTAGAATTGAAGATGATAAGACAAAATGATGGCTGAAAACAAAACAAAATAAAAATGCAAAACAAGAAAGACAAAAGATTCAAAACAAAAACTGGACGACTGAATGTTACAAATTAAGTCAAATGTTTGCACTGCAGCAATTTCCATAATTTACAATAGTGAAGCACTAGAGACAATAGGGTCATATACTTTATTTTCAATGACAATGGAAAAAACTCACAGAACATCAATTTATGTTCTGCATTTTTTTCACACACGTATTTGACAAGGACTATGAAACAGAATTTTTTTATAAATCAAAATAGAATTTCTACTGTTTGACGATAATATTGTTAACTTATTTGCAAAGCCCTAGACAAATATTCAAGGGCATATAGACAAAACTCTGGCTTTTGTTGACAAAAGGAACCAAGCCACTTAGGAATTCCCCTTTGTACACTTAAAACTCTATTTTTTTATTAGATTTCATTGAGGCTGACTTAATAAATCACAATACTGGAAAAAGGTTCATTCACTTATGATTTCATAGTTAATAATACTGCAGGTATACTTTTTATCTCACATACCAATCATCTTATATGTTAGTATTAATGCAGCTGTGATATAACTAAACTGCCTATTCCTCTAGACTCACACTAATTCCATAAATTTAGGCCAGCTTATAACAATTCATGACTAAACTGGAGAAAAATAAAAATGGGTTTGGAAAAACAAATCGTGTGCCGGTCCTTTATTCTGAAAATGGTCATTGTAATCGAAACAAAGGAATGAACCTCCTGACTAATTAATATTTATAGACATTTTATTCTGTATCTTAAATCACAAAGGCATACTTTTATTTAAAGTTGTCAAGGAAATATCTGTAAGAAATGGGGAAAAATAGCATGAATATATCTACCACAGGCCTGGAATGAAAGTGAAGTTCAAAACAACATAAGACTATGTAAAACATTACATACTCATAAAAATGTAGACCACAAATCTGCTTGAGGGACATTACCTATTACTTTCAAATATTTTTCAGGATAGGATTATAATGCTCTCACTAATGGTGCTAAAGCATGTGAAACAATAACAGGGAGTAAAAGAACAGAGGCCACAGCCACATGTCCCCAAACTTTGGATCATAAACTTGGTAGCACACCGGTGTCATCTGGGGGTCTTTAAGAACTACTGACGCCCGGCTCTTTCCCTAGACATTCTGATTTAATTATTATGAGGTATGATCTGGTCACTGGGATTTTTAAAAGCTCCCAGGTAACTAACGTGCATCAAAGTTTGGGAACTGCGGTTTTATTCTGATTCTTTCAAATTTTGAAAACTTAAAACTAACGTTATTATGGAGGCCCTGGGTACCCCACATCCAGCAGGAACATGTCCTCAAAACGTCATGTTGCCCTGGGCTAGCTGGCCAGTGTGCGGCTATAATAATTTCTCATTTACCTAGTGCTTCAGAAAAACTTGACTGAAGGTTCTCTCAAAAAAATGTTATTTCCTAGACACACCAAAGCACATTGGTAAGGTAGCACCACACTGCAGCTTCTGGGAACCGCTAATACAGATTTAATAAGACTAGAAAAGTTCCAACCGAGCCTATTCTCCATTGCTACTAGCTGTCTTCAAAGTGAGGGCAAGTAAAATTACAGTGATGTAAATGCCAGAGGCCACTGAAGCTGAGAGTGAAATCATCACTGCGTTATTGGGTGACAGCCAAGACTTGTCCATTTACATTGTAGAAGCAGTCACAGAAGACCTATTAAGGCACCATCAGTCCAAAAAATTACAAACTGTGGACATTACCCAGACATAACAAAGCCAATGCATATTAACATTTAACAAAATTTTAAAAGATAAGCACAGGTGGCCTACTAGAATAGGAAGTAATACTATTTACATGGAATGGCACTAAATAGTTTTTTTAGAGAGTGTTCCCACAATATCACTCAATTATATTCTGAAAACATTGTGTTACAGTGAGCCTCTGAGGTGGGCAATCTGACTCCCATTCACAGACAAGGAAACAAGTTCAGGGAAGGCTGCACAGCTACTCAGCGCTAAACAAAAAAATCTTTTGACTTTGAATGTCCATTCTAACATACTATAAACTCAAACCCTTCAATTCCTTAAAATCAGTTTGAGTTAAATGTCCTCTGACATCCTTCAATTAGGTTTCATTTATTTGCTTAGATCCCTAGTCATTTACTACAAACCCAATAATTTGCTTTGGCTAAACAGAAGGAAGAGCAAGTAAATGTCTCAAAGAAACCCTAAGTTAGTTTTTCTTTAATTGCATTTATTTTTTAAAAGATGCCAAACAGTTATTAATTTCAAAGGGTGAAAATTTAGAATTCTGCAAGAAAAACACTATACAATGACAATCAACCTCATCATCACCATCACAATATAAAGCAGCACCAGGCAGCTGGACTGCTAATGACGTTTACTGGAATAGTGGTGCAGAACTGCAGCCCAAGAAGCAATGACGTCAACATTTTAAAACATGAAATCAAATGGCAAATAGAAAAAAAATAAGACCACGTGTTTTCTCACAAGTGGAAGTCTTTGACTAATTAATGTGTGCGTGTTCAGACAAAAATGGTAAAAATGACAAAGTTTTTAACTGCTTGTTAAAGCACACTCATAAAAAGCACAAAACTCTGTATGGAGATAGAAAGAACTGAAATATAATTCTCAGGAAAATTACAGAAGAAAGAGAACCATGTAACTCCAACAAGCATTTGTTACATGATCTTGCTCTCCGTGATCTCTCCAACACCTTCCCCTATACGGCTCTGTGACCACACCCCACACAACCCATCATCTCACTGGTCTCACTGTTCCCCGGGCCCGGAAGGCTGTTCCCCATACAGCTACATGACTCACTCCTTATTTCCTTGACATTTTTCCTGAAAAGTTTCCTTCTTAGCAAAGCCTTCCCCGGTCATCCCATCAATATGCCCCATGTTCCATATACCCTACTCCCTACTTTGTTTCTCCTTTTTTACTATTTGAGATTGCTTTTTGCATTTTTTAAATTTAGTGGTTATCATATTTTTTCCAAAACTTTGTTTTTATTCTTAGTACTTAACCACTCTCTAACTTTCAGTTAATTACCTTGTCTACTAGATGTAAGCCCCATGAGGGCAGGGATTTTTGTCTGGTCACTGCTGTATACCCAGTACCTAGGAATTATGCATTTGCATAGAGTAGGTACTCAGTAAATATTTGTTTGAACTTTCTGTTATGAGATGAAATTATTACTAGAATAAACAAATTTTAGAATACATGAGAAAGGTAGGCTAGGAATGTATTACTTAAATTTAAAAATACATATATAATATACAATTTATGCTGATACGAACTTTTATATGACAGAGAAAAGCAAAGGCTCTTTTCTTTGGAAAAATGAAGGAGCCACCTCTAAATGTGCATTTAGTAAAATCTTTAGTAACATCAAAAAGATTTTTTAAAAATCTATAGTTCCTTTATTGCGTCATCCATAGGATAACACACACGGGTTAAAAAAGGCAGTTTATCCTTTCTTCAAGAAAATCATAGAGAAGATTTTTTAAGGGAATATAAACGCATAAGAAAACAGAATCTGTTTAAAAGCCCAGAACTTAAAACTCTGTGCAAAAGGTGTCATGATTGTTCTACACCTATAAAAACACTGCTCACATTTGATTTCAAATGACATGAAAAGTGTGAAAACCATCCAGAGAGAAACTTCTCGGAGACTATTTTATTTGTAGAGCCCCTATCAACAGGTGAACTCCCCACACACAGAAATGAGGGGAGTTAAGGAGTGCTCTTAATAAGCGTTTCCAAATTGGCTCTCAAAGGCGCTCAGTCACTGCTCCCCACAACACTTCCTCTGGCTTTGAGGGGAGGAAAAACGGTGGGACAAATTGCAAATGTTGTTAAACCTGATGATGAAAAGCTGTGATTTCTCCCCTCTGTAATTTTATGCTCCCAAATATCCACACCATTATAGACCTCAAGAAACTCTTTATCTTGTATTTTCAAGGCCAAACTATTCACTAAAAGTAATAATTTAAATTAAGGGACAATTTATTTATTCACACAGCTCTGTACTCCAACTGCTTTATAAGTCTAAAATAATCTGGTTATGACCCAAGGCACTTACAAAATTTATTTGCAGAAACAATAAAGCTGAAGCTTTAAAAAAAATCCACACCTTAAATGTCTACATCATATGATTCTGACATAAATTATTAAAAGTTATTTTAGGGTAAACCCCAAAGAAATTCACATATATTTCTATACAAGTTATAGGATATAAATGTTTAAAATGTCATAAAATGCCTAAACAGCTTCATAACCTTTAATCCAGTCAGGTTATGTTTATAATTTATCCTATTCAATGGAAGAAAAATGCTATCTACATTCATTATGCTATTCATTGCCGTATTATCTATAATAGCAAAAAGTAGTTAAAACAAAATACTTAACATATTAAGGATAGTTAAGTAAATGATGGAATATCAACTCAATGTGGTATTATGTAGCCATTAAAATAATTGGAGTTACTACGAGGACTCTGGAAAATGTTTGACAATGTTAACTGAACAAAAGCAAAATAACAAAAAATTAATTTTTAAAATTTTAAATAGAGCACAACTATGAAAAATACATACATGTAGCAAAAATTGTAAAATTATAACTCTTTAAGTACTGGGATTACAAGTGAATATCCTTCTACCCAGTTTACTATTATGTTGTTACACTGCTTTTCAATACAACAAGAAAAGAAGGAACAAATTGCTCAGCCTATATTACAAATTTCTTTATCATTCATTCACTCGTTCATGCATTCAACCATTTATTGAGCAACTAGTCGGTGCCAGACATTGTTTTCGCCTCTGGGGACACAGTAAACAAAGACCCTGTCCTCGCAGAGATTACTCCATAGAATGGGAATTAAGTAAAGGAGAATTTCAGATCGTGGAAGTAGCAATGAAGAAAATACGAATAATGGGAGAGAGTAAGCAGGGTGCTAGGAGAGAAAGTCTACTTTAGATATGCGGTTGGGAAGCTCTCTCTGAGGGATATACGAGTTGAGATCTGAATGATGAAAAAGCACTGGCTATAAAACGTTGTGGAGTTAGAATTCAAGCTGGCACTTTTTCATCATTTAAAACTCAGCTTAAATATCCCAAATGCCTACTACAAAGCCCCTAAAGGCAGAAATGGCTATGTTGAAGGGTTAGAAGGAAGGGTGAGAGCGATCTTCAAATGAGGTCAAAGCGGTAAGAAAGACATCACATCACTAGGGCTAGCTATGCCATAGTACAGAGGTTAGATTTTGCTCTGATTACAGTGGGCAGCCATTGACAGGCACACAGATAAACTATTTGCATACTTTATTAGCATTTTTTGTTCAACAGAAGACAAATTTGTGTAATGCGAAACAGTGAGCATGAAGTATTTCCTGTGTTAGAGAGAACAACACTGTCAGAACTCACAGTCTGGTCAATAATTTGCAAAGCATATTAGAGGAAAGTGAGGCTGCCATAGAAACGCAGAGTAAAATCCTGGCAGTTAAAGGACTGCACTCTGAGCAAGTATATAAAGGCTAAGAAACCTGGCTCCTGAAGCCAAAGGTGGACTTTCCATATAAGAAGGGAGCAGCCCCCAGAAACATGTATTGTGGACCAGAACGATTTATTCATAGACACACTGGTTAGGAGCTATTACCAGTTTCCTTAAGTAAAGAAGGGTCAATCAAGTCTTTTTAGCTTTTGTTGCGTATATAGTAAATGATACAATTCTCCTTACTGAGGTGGATTCAGTCACTCTCGATAACTTCTTTTGTCATCTTTATTAAGTCTCGAGTTAAAAAAAAATATTCGAGAATTGCAACATGGATGCTGCTGGACCAGGGGAATCCTTCACGATGATTAAAGATCCTCACGACCAGACAGACCAAAAACAGGTAAGCAACATCTGTTACAAAACTGTCTATAAAAGCTTATTTCTTCCTCTGTGTGCAACGTGCAACAAATGCTCCTAAAAAGGGTGTAGTACTCAATAATAAGTAGTGATAAATAATAACTTCATTAACTACAGAATTATGTAAGGCTTCCTTAGTAAAAAATGTAGAACAACAATTAACAAACAAGTGTATTTGCCTAAGACCGGTAATTCTGAAATATCTTACTTCTCCGTATAGAAAATTATTTTATTTTCTTTTACCTAGAAATAAACTAAGCTGTTTTTGTTTTTTTCTAAAGTTGGCTAAGTCAGGATTCATTCTTTTTTAAACCTAATGTTCATATGTGTCAATTGTACCAACATAATATTTTAGCTCTTTGGTTAATATATCCTCCTTTTTCTTATAGTCATCTAATATTTCCTAATATTTTATTTTGTCCTTCATCAGTATAAAGTTCCATATCAAGAATGCCAGTTAAAATTCATGCAATGTTAACTTTGGCCAGAAGGAAATGGTTATTTTTGGTCTAAATGTTTTATTATCTATACTGGGAAAGGAAAATTTTTTCCTCAAATAGCACCTTAGAATCTGAAAATAATGGAGCTTCTCAAAATGATATTAAAAACCTTTTTTACAAAACTGTTAGTTTTTATTCTAAATGTCCTGAATAAGTATAGAAAACTTTTAAATTAAAAACATAAGCATTATATACTTCTAATTGCAGATGCAAAATTCCAATAGCCAATTCTTTTAAGTTTGCTACTTTAAAATAATCATCTCTACATTTTTCAAAATGTTTTTATAACTATTAGCAACTTTGTTTCAACTAAATGCTTTTCTCATAAAGTCATAAGAATCAAATCTACAAAATAAATGTTCCATCTCAAGACTTGTATCTAGAAAGATACTGCAGTATCTAAAAAGGAGACTATATGTTTTGTAATATTTATAAATAATAATTTTTAAAGTACTTAATTGAAATACACTTTTTTAAATTTATTTTTTGTTTTCACCCAAGGTCATTTTCTTTTCCATTGCTTTTAGAAAAAAAGGAAGGGACAGAGAGAGTGAGAGAAAAGAATAATCGATGTAGATAAAAACATCATTTGGTTGCCCCCTGCATTGTGCCCTGACTGGGGATTGAACCCAAAACCTAGGTATATGCCCTGACAAGGGATTGAACTGACAACCTTTCAGTGTCAGAACAACACTCCAGCCAACTAAGCCACACTGGCCAGGACCAAAATACACTCTTACAGTTATTCAGTTTTGTTTAACACTTAGAAAGTTAGTAATGTCCTGTTTCACCAATACAGTATTATACAATAGAAATTTAACATTTTCTAAATCTTTTAAAAATTATTTTCCAAGATGAATGCTACTTCACACTGTTCCTTTTCTTTTCTCATCTAATAAGTTAGGACTAAACCACTTAGCAAATTGAAACAAATCAATTTTTTTATCATTACAAAAAATAGCAGGTTTCTGAGTTTCATTATATTTAAATTTATTTAAACACCTTGGCATCATTGAAATAGAAACTTAATATTGAAAATGCAATAAAACTGCTGTAACAATATGAAATTTCACTTATGTAAATTGTGAAATTCACCTATGTAAATTGTATTTTGGTTGAGTTTTCACTGAAATATTCCATATAATTAATACTCTAAAATTCCCAAGGTACTTATTTATATTACTGTTAGAAAACTTTAAAATATCTACAGTTCTTATTTTCTATTCTTTTTCACTACTTAAAATGTTCTGCTCTTGGATCCCCAAGTCAAAATAATCAAAAGCAATGTTATAAAAATAAACTGTTTAATATATGCCAGGAGAGGGGAAGGAATTTCAGGGGAAAAAGGGAAGGGATTATAGGAACAATATAAAGGACGCATGGACAAAAACTAAGGGGGGTGGAAATGGGAGGGAGGTGGGGAGCACTGGGGGGTGGGCTGGGATGGGAGTAAAAGACAGAAAACTGTACTGAACAACAATTAAAATAAAATTAATATATATATAAATATATAAACCATTAATTTCATATATATATAAATAGGCCAGGACCAAAAGTAGGACAAAATTGAGAGGATCTAGCTTTCAAGTATTGCTTTGATTATTGATACCTGGCTGATGCAAACAGTTGTAACCATACATAAATGAAAAATACAAGTTCAATCTATTTTATTTTCTTGTTAATTGGGGATTGAGAAAACAGGCATTAAAATAACATTCTAAAAAATCATGACTGTAATGGTAATATAAATATCAGATAATAGAGTTAGAGAACTACAGGGTTATAGAAACTACAAAAAATCATTAAATGGGACTGTTACTGTTTATAACATATATATACTTTTGTGTTTGATACTACATTCAAACTAAACAAGTTTATTTCAAATTGAAAAATACAGAAGAGCTAATGAATCACAGGACCATTTGAATAGCAAGGTAGCTAATACAAACTTATCAAGAACATAATTATGACGTAGCTAGTAAAACAAATTTAATTAACAATCAGTCTTTATGTAGAGCTTTCAAAGCATGCCAAGTGCTTTTCACGTACATGTCTCATCCCACAAATATATAAATAGAAAAAATGGTGGGCAGCAGTACAGAATTGGGATTTCACCAGCTAAAAGCCTTTTTATTAGATAACTAGTTGGCAAAAACTATAAGTATTCATTATTTGCAACCATAACTTAATTAGGGGACTTCTGTAGAATGAAGAAGTGGTATTTCAATGACTATTTTAAAAGAAAGGAGGAGAGTTGGTTACATTGTTCCAAGTATAGATAATTTTTTAAAAGTAGAAGAGTGAGTCATGGTGGTAGTAAAATAAGACAAAAAAATAGCGATTAAATTTGCTCTGGAAGAGAGGAGGGAATGGAAATGTGCAAGGAAATAAATAAGTATAGGATGTATGAAAGAATCTTGAAATGGTAAGAATTATACAGAGATTTAATTAAAAGAGCTCTTATAGCTGGTATGATAGATAATGAATATAGCTTTAGAGGTAGCATTTAATAAGAGTAACTTAGTATTAAAGCATAACTTTAAAGAAATATTTTTTCTTTTTAAAATATTGTTTATTTTTGAGAAAATACCTAAAAATAAAATTGCATTATTATTAATTTTGAAAGTTAACAGATTATTTCACTGTTATATTTTTCTTATTGGAATTTTCATTTTGATTCATATTTATGGGCATAATCTAATGATTCTTCTCTTCCTTTATTTAATGCTTTTTAATATTTATTCTCTCCTCTAATTTCATTTTACTTTCAAATTATGAATTGTAAATTGACCTCAAACTGTTGACTGCTTAAAAATCTAGGTTTAAAAATGATACACTAGTAATAGCATAATCAATAAAATATTTTAAATAAAATAAAGATGATACACTAAGTGAAACATAATATGTTCTTTAAAATAATATATAAATAAAACTGTTAATTTTTAAATTATGACCCTTAAAAGTTGAAAGCAGCAATTCTATTTTGTCATTTTACTTGCCAAACATATGTATTAACATAGAATTATAAAGTCATTGAATTAAGTGAAAAGTGGGCAAAATCAGACAAACATTCTAGGTGTCAAATATCTCTCCAAAGGAGGTCACCTAAAACCAACCATTTTTTAAAAATCATTCTGCTTAGTCTACATGAGAATTCACTGTCTGATCAAAAATAAAGTTATGGGCCTTATAAATACATCTCTCTGGTGTGGGAGGCTGGTAATGGAGGAAAACGCAGTGGGTGAGGAGGTGGTCTGAGGGTCTATGGGAACTCTGTATTTTCCACTCCATTTCGCTATGAACCTAAAACTGCTCTGAAAATACAAGGCCAACTTAATAACAGAATTGGTCAAAATACAATTCCAGACATTTGGATTGTCATTCAATAATAACAAGATCATAAAAAGGAATACATGTTCTGAAAAATATAGAAGCTAAGGTAATTTTTTACCTTCCAGAAGAACACTTTCCATTACAATATGAGCTGTAGATAACTGTTAACTTTACCAACAGAATGGCAGATCGTGAAGCCTCAGAGAATCCTGAAATACATTCCAGGTAACTCGAAGAAAAATTTTAATCTAAGTAATTAAAAATATTCTAAATTAATTTTTGGGGGGAAATAAAACAGATTTTAATTAATCTTTAAAATAGTTTTGGCTGTAAAGATACGGAGATTTTTCTGTTACAAGTAAGAGAAAAGAATAAATGTGATTAATTGCTCCAATTTAATGTATTTTTTTGCATGTATAATTTTTGGTGACTCGGATATACAAACACACTAATGAGTTCACAGGGTTTAATTATTTATATTCCTTAATAAGGAGAGATGGAAAGAAAAAGTAAAGACAGAAAATTCCGTTTGGCTGCTTACATGGGAAAACCTCTTTTACTCCTCTCCCTACTGTCCCCAGACAGGCTAGAAGGGAGAGAGGCAATAAATATGGAAGCGACGAAAGTGCCCATCCATGGATGAATGGCTAAAGAAAATGTGGTACATATACAATGGAGCATTATTCAGCCACAAAAAAGAAGGAAATCCTATCATTTGAGTCAATGTGGATAAACCTTGAGGGAATTATGCTAAGTGAAATAAATCAGAAGGAGAAAGATAAACACCAAATGATCTCCCTTATATGTGGAATCCACACAAACAAAAAACCAAACTCTTAGATACAGAGAACTGATTGGTGGTCTGGGGGTGGAGGCAATCGGGGGTGGCGGGTTGGGATATGGGTAAAAGTGGTCCAGAGGACATTAGGTACATGTCTCCAGTTATTAAAAAAAGAAGTCTTGGGAATGTAATACACATGTACAACATGGCGACTATAATTAATAAAACTGTATTTTATATTCAAAAGATGCTAAGAGAGTAGATCTGCAAGTTCTCATCACAAGAAAAAAAGAACACTGGTAACTAACTATGTGTGGCAATGGATGCTGACGAGACTTACTGTGGTAATCGCTTCTCAAAACAAACAGATATTGAATCATTATGTTGTATACCTGGAACATAATTAAAGAAAAAAGAGAAAAAAGGGGGAAGAAACCCAAGGAAAGGGGAAAAGGGGGCCAGTTGATTTCTTCTTTCCTAGGACTGCAATAACAAAGAAAGAGGCAAAGAGAAAAATAAAAAGATTATCCCTGAAAGTTCGTGTTTCCCTTGTCTTCCCCAATCCTAGTCATCACCGGCTTAAAGTTGCACATTCCATGTTCCTACTATGTGATATACAGTTCAGGATCTGGGAAGAAATCCCTCATCCTGGGAGGTGTGGCGTGGTAGGGCAGCAGTAGGGCGGGATTTAGGTGGAACAGGAAAGGTCCTTTAAAGTTCCACCAAATAAAGAAACTCTAAATGTGTTTTCACATAGTCATAAACTAAACCTACAGTCTACAGTACTCTGCATCAGAAATATTAAGAGATGAAAAGGTTTTTGTGTGTACCTACAAGCCTTTAGCGCTATTTCTGAAGAAAAACTGCACAAATAAATTTTATTTTAATTCATATATAACTTATATATGAATGTAATAATAATATAATTTATATATAAATAAATGTAATTAAGAATCTATTTATAACTTGAGAATTATTTATATATTTAAGAACTATAACTGAGATATCTATCTTCCCCATAAGAAACCAGCATCAGCTAAGGAGCCCAGAATAATAATAATGTGCTCAAGCAGGAATCAAGGCCACAAAGATGCAAAACAGAAAAGTTTTTAATTCTGCAAGACAAAGTAACAATGAGAAATGCTGCTGTAAACAGGAAAGCCAAGATTAGACTAAAAAAGGTGGAATGCAACCCACCTGTAGACACAAATAAAGGGGATTCACCCTGCAGAAGAGTGGTGAGCAAGACTCAGCTTACTCTGTATCTGCTTCATGAACCTGACTTCTCCTTATTGTTCATTCTCTTCTAAATCCTCATCTGTGAGTTTCCTGTTACTATCAACAGGAGCTGCCCAAGCACTGGGGTTGTGAAAGTGGAGTAAGTGTTGGGAATAGATGGTAAGGGAGGTTACTTTCATGAGGGTGTAGACTAAGACACACTGCCAACCGTCCAAGTGGTGGCCAGGATGGAATCTGTAAAATAGGTGCCATATTTTGCCATGTGTAACGCACACTTTTTTGCCCAAATTTTTTGGGCAAAAATAAGGATGTGCGGTATACATGGGTAGTACTAATTCTGTATCTATATAAATGTTTTTAATTCTTTTATTTATGCTTATGCATTAAAAGTGTCACTCTAGAAAGCAATAATGATATCTGTATGCAAAATAATACCCTGGAATATGATAGTTGGTTTTGCTTCTAAATATAAGTAAATAAAAATTTGAAACAAAAGATTTTTTTCCCTGAAAGTCAAAACACATGACCCATGTTTTGGGGTCAAAAAGGTGGGTGTGCAGTTTACACAGCAAAATACAGTGAGTGGCTAATAGATATGATATACATCAAGTAGTGTTTTCTCTTGTTTTGGTAACATATTCCTATAAAGTTATTTCTGGAAAATGTCTCCTACTTTACTGCAGGGTACACATCTTATTCTGTTAAATGCATGCATGGACACATCCACATACCTCTTTCTCTCACACACATGCACAAATACAACTGAACTTCAATATTACATTTGCAGCTGCAGGACCTATACTTTTTCCTCCTAATTCCCAATATGTCCACCTAAATAGCAAGAAAAGCGGGAAAGGTATTAAAATTCACTCCTGCATTTCCTATAGTGGTAGTTCGGGAGCCACTATGGCCACAATGACCTACATGATCTGGTTCATTGCCTCTGTGCCTATTTTCACCTACTTATGCCCTAGAGATTGGTTTTTTGTTTTGGCATAAATAGGTGAATATTGGAGCATAACGTTCACCAAAGAAACAGAAGTACATGACTCAATGTTTTTTAAACAGTAGCGTAATTTGCCTAGCTAATGGTAAACATTACCATCTCTTTTATGCCTTCCTAGAGGATTTTCAAGAATTTTCACACTACTTTAAAAAAAGAAAAGGATTCTAAATGATCATTACGTTGGAAAATTTCATCATCATTCTTTATTTGACTTACTATCTCCTAGATTCCCTGAGAAGGAACAATGGTTCTGATCACCAACTTGCTATTTTGCCATAAATAATCTCATTCTTTTCACTTTTCCATTTATCTACAGAGACCAGAGGGACAAATAAAACCAAATACACCAAAAGGAGATACAATTTTCATCAGCTTATACAAAGAAAACAGAATTGATTTTGCTTTACTCCTAATCAATGTTTGTTCAGGACAAAGAAGTGGCCTTTTGCTTCCCACTCTCTGGTTACCCCCTGAGAAAGGTGACAGTAATCTTCTTCTAACACTGATATTTGTAACTATAATAACTTCTGGGTGAAAAGGAAATTATAAAGAGAGTAGGAAATTAAATAAGAAATAATTTTAAGAGAAGGGGAGAGATAACGAAGCACTGAAAAGACACGGCAAATAAAATTAACTTTCAATAGAATTTTTAAATAATAAAATGAAACAGTCAAGAAGAAATATTAAAACAAACAATCTTGGAAGAAAATTAACTTCCAGAAAACAGAAATGCCTAGAGTAGCATCAGTTCCATGGCATCCTTTACAGGAAGACCAGAAGAAAATATTCAAGTCACATTAGTCATTCTACTTCAATATACAAGTTTACCTGCTAGGAAGTTAAGTTGAGAAATCAGAAACATTGAGAAGTATTTGCAAGTTAATTGTGAATAGAAACCCAAAATGTATGAATGATTTTAAAATGTATTTTTCTACTTTTCTACTCCATTGAAGTAGAATTTAAAAGGCAATACAATGTTTAAATAAATGTTCATTCACATATGTAACACAAGGAGCTCTCTTTGCTTTATTGCCTGTCACTCATGGGTAATAAATTAGAAGTTAAAGGTGACCCGACAGCTCTTTCTTCCATGCCACTGTGGTACTATTTACTAAAGCCACAGTTACAGCACTGCAAGTACCAAGGAAAACGTGAAAAAATCAACAACCCTCTAATGTGAAGAGTTTTTTTATTTCTTACCGTGTCTCTTCCACCTATGACCTCGTATTGACATGCTGGTTACTGCATTTCTTGATATTCTAGAGGCAGTTGGTGTGATTTCAACTTGAATACACCTTGTACCTTCCTTACTAGATTTCATGGCACCATGAGGCAGTGAAGCCTTTATTGCATTAGCAACCTAAGAAGGAAGCATATAGTTTAAGATTGGTATTTTAAAATGTATTACTATTACACCCTTAGATAAAACAAGACGTTAAATTTTAACATGTCTTTAAAAAAGAATACTTTCTCTCAGGTATTGCATAAGATGGTACATAAATCTCTGGAATAAAAAGTAAAACTTCAGAAGAAAACTTATAGTTAAATATAATATGTAAGTGATGAAAATTAAAAATTTCAAAGTATTGAATTATATTTCCCAATGCCTAATGGTAACTAGCAAATGTTGCTCTACTGTGTTAAAGAGAACATCCTTACCAGTTAAAAAGACTATTAATCGGGTATCTAAGAAGTTAGCCAACTGAAATTTTCAAATTTTATTCTGCATATTCTTTTCAAGTATAAAATTTTCCTAGTATAACAGGAGCATGAATCATGGAGTATCAATAACATATTAAATGTACTATGAATGGCTACACCACAATTTATAGCTTTAACTTGAGAATTTTTAAATTAAAACTTTGCATAAATAAGTAAGGCACTTACCAGTAATGGCTCTGGATATAATTCTAACTGGGCTCTGTATATAATATCATCCAATGCTTTTTGAGCTAGATCCCATTCTCCATTATAACTATAAAATTAAATGCAGTATGATTATTTTAAATTAATTCTATGTAATTGAAAAAATACAATGAGAAACAACAGCATCTTTACTGAGGAAAATAACAGTTCAGATTAGCACATTACTTAGCATTCCGCTCTCCTTAAAAACATATTTTTAAATCTTTGAAATCCTTTCAATTGTATTTGAAAGAAACCTATAATAGGAAAGAAAATTTTATAGATGTACATTTTTTCTCTAAAGAACATTTCTATTTATGGAGCAGATATCAAAAATGCCAGGCAATTTCAAAGCATTTTACACTTTCAAATCAAGTCAGGGTGTAATAAATTATATATCTTAGAATAAAATTCGGAATACTTTATGGTCAAACTATTCTGTAACTGCCATGGTTTTTAATGAGAATCTACAACTACTGTGGCTTTCACTATCCCAAGTAATTACTTCCTTGCATTTTGATAGTCTTTTGGAAGTACATGTGATGTATGTTGCAATGTCAGCAATATATTGGGAAGAAAAGTGTGTGTAAGTATAATTTTCAAAGATAAAGCAAAATTCTAACTAAAAACTTGCTAAAGGATAAAAATGGACCCAGAAAGAATGGCTTGGTCATCTGTCAACAAAATAAAGAAGTGTGAATCACATCAAGAGTGCGAGCATGGCCTAAAAAATGGAAAGAGCACTGTCACCATCCTAAAAACAAATTTTGAAACCTAAGGGCAGGCAGGTGTCCCTAAGGAGAGAGAGAGGCCACAATGCAAGCAAGTAATAAAAATTTGGCTAAACTTTTTAACAAATTGCTAAAAGCCAAGTGTCAGTTGGCCATGAGAGTATAGTACATCTGGGAGCAGATACACGGGGAGTTCACACCCCCTCACAAGCTCTTCTCCACAAACCTCCTTTAAGTGCTTACAAGAAAAATGGAAAGCAAGATAGGGGACCAAAGAATGTTGCCCTTGGTACGTGTGGCCTGTATGAGAAGAGTAGCCTCCGAGCAGGAAAAGACATGAAGATCCAGCCAGACCCCTTTCTCACATGAAACAAAAATTTTAAAGCCTTTGGGGAAGGAGGAGAAAAATACTTTCATCCCAATGGCAAAAGTTAAAAACAACAGTGGCTGATGTTTAAAACAAGGGTGGGGGAACCTCTATCTGTGGGGGGAGGATCAGGATATCGTCCTATGCTGAGACCAATAGAGGTCTCATCACTGGAGGAGGGGCAGGACCAATGAGGAACAGGAACTCCTCCCCATCCCCACCTCATGTAGGGACCTAGGGCCTGCTTAGAACTGGGGCTGGACCAGAACAACAGAGAACACCACTCCCCACTTCCCCCAAAAACCTTGAAACAAACAGTAGCCTTCACTCCTAGAGGAAGAACAAGAACATTGAGAGAGACCTTCTCCAAAATGCTCAAAGCTGAGAGTGGAGCAAGTATGTTGAGAAAAACAAGCCAACAGTCCAGGCTCCTCTCACCCTAAGTGCCAGGTAACATGAGAGAAATATGAAGTAGGTGGTGCCATGAAGGTACCCAGAGCAACAACCAAATCCAACCCCAACCACTCCTGCCTATAGTAGGGACTCACTAGCAGCCAAGAAGAAAGAGTCACGCTCATTTCCAGCCATGAATAATATTTACCTCAGTCTCTAATGTCCTACACATGAACAAAATGATCAATCAAATGTTACAAGGCACACAAAAAGCAAGAAGAAAACAATCCGCTATCAAGAGACAAAAAAACAATACAACCAAACTAAGAGATGACTCAACTGTTGTAGTTGCTGAGGAAATTAAAATAACTATGATTACTATATTAAAGGCTTTAGTGGAAAACATGAACAACATGTATGAACACATGGAAGTATCAGTAGAGAGATGGGAACTATATCTGAGAGTCAAATAAAAAGGCTAGAAATAAAACACACTAACAGAGATGAAGAACACCTTCAGTGGACTCATAGTAGACTCAACACAGTGAAGGAAGTAATCAATGAACATAAAGATAGATCAACAGAATTACTCGATTCTGAAACACAAAGCAAAAAGAGACAGAATAAAATATATCAGAGCATCCAAGACTGTGGGACAATATTAAGGGTATATCAAAAGGGTCAACAAACTTTTACTTAAAGGGCTAGATAATGAGTATTTCTGGCTTGTGAGCCGTAGAGCCTCTATTGCAACTACTCAGTTCCGTCACTATAACATGAAAGCAGCCATAGACAATATAAAAACTAATGGATGTGACTGTGTTTCAACAAAACTTCTTTTAAAAAACAGGGAGCAGGTCAGATTTGGCCCAAAGATCATAAATTCTGCCTTTAGTCAAGAAGTTTATAATCTACTAGAAAAAATTAAAGTATCAAGTTAATATAATTACAAAATATACAGTAAGGTATGTATAGTAAGAGAATTGCCAAGTAAAAAATATGGCTCAAAGAAAAATACTAGTATCTAAGGCAATTAGATACTAGTTGGAAATTAACAGAGCTAATAGCAAATTAATAATTAATTAAAATAGTAAATTAATAATAAATTTTTGATCAAAAGAATTACAAAGTAAAAGAGAGGGTTCAAAGAAAAATACTGTTATCTAAGGCATTAAGGCTGAGCATCAATATTAGACATTAATAATTAATTAATAATAAATTATTTGTGACTAAAGAGGTTAAAATGTTTTTCAAGAGTTAAAATTTCTAGAATGGAAACAAATATTTATTGAGGGAAAAAGTTATTTGGAAATTTTAGCAAAAAAAAAGTAATAAAGAAAGGAACTATGAGTATATTTACGTGTTTTATTCTGTCCTTAAATTTAAAAAAAAAAAAATGAAGTGCTTCAGTTGGATACAATTCTTCAGAACATTACATAATATATTTAAAATAATAAAACTATTATCGAGATCTTGATTGATATTCTTTCACAAAAATATGCCAATTGTTTATCTATTAGTATAAAGAAACAATAAAATAACAAACTATGTTTTTCAAAAAAGATCAAGTGTTTAGTTTGTATCTGAAATAAACTTACAAAGCAAAATAAATGCCTGTTAACATCTGCACCATGAACCCTGAAGAAACCGGTATCCTGCTGCTTATGCCTCTGTATTTTCTTACATGTTGTCGGGGATATCCACACACACAGATTCTAGAAAAGCCAAAATAAATATATGTGCAACATCAGTAAAACTGTAGGTAACTTATTTTTTAACATTTATAAGCCAACAGTATACTAGATATGCTCTTTCGCTACACAAACCTAATAGCTATGAAATGTTCCAAACAGAACATTTGTCTGTGATATTTTCCTGAGCAAATTAGACTGGGGTAAAAATGTATAAAGTTAGAGGGATATTAATATATATTAAGTGAACCAGACTCTTAAGAGTTGATTCACTAATTTTGACCAATTCAGTTATTAACAATTTTTGATCACTATAAAACCTATTACATGGAACTCAGCATTTTTTATCGAAATAGATCTGTGGTATGATTCTCTGTTCTTGGCAAAGTTCCTGACACAAAGTACAGGCTCCAAAAATACTCTAAAATTAGGCTAAAAAATCATACAGTATACACCTTAATAAACTAAAAATAAATTGAAATGTCTAATGTTAAAAACTATAAGAGATATAAAATATAAGCAAATAGTTACAATTCTTTGAATGCCTAAACATGACAACAAAAGTCAAATCCTAAAGAAAAATCAACAAATTTTTACCAAATTTTTAAAAGGAAACTATTTAAAATATTAAAATGTAAAGAAGTAATTATCCTTATAATTCCTGGCCTCCAGAAATATGGAAAATAAGTGCTTGCTGTTGTTTTTAAAAAGGTATTTATTATAGTGAAGAATATTTGAGGGGTACTAAGGAATGCTTATTATAATGAATAGGAAGCCACCTAAATCCAAAAAGGGCAGCAATTATAAATCAATCAGACAATACTACGAAACAATTAAACATGACATTTTGAAATTCTGTTTAAATGACAGGAAAAAATACTGTACAGATGCAGCCTAATCTGATTTTATAAATAACAAATAGGTGAATGGCACGTGTCACTACAAGAAGATCATATACAAAGTCACAGAGTTACCTTTGAGCTGTGGGGCTACAAGCGTACTTTCTTCTTCATATTTATATTTATTTTCTAAATTGTTCTATGATCAACATATACTGCTTTTCAAATAAAGAGTAAGTTTCTATTTTTATTAAAATGGAAAAAATGGCTATTTTCTCATAATATGTTATGGTTGATATAATACAACCATCATTTATTATCATACTAGTCAATAAATTATAATTATTTACCCCCTGCCTGCATGCAATTACTAACTGGAACTTAATATTCCCTGTACACAAGGAATCTAAGCCTTTACTTAAACATGCCGAAGTATACCACAGATCATTCTAAAAATACCCCCCTGAGAATATCATTATTCAAAGCTACTTTAAAGACTAAGTATAAATTTATTTAATATTGAGAGGACCTTAAAACTCTTTAGAAACAAGATTAAAGAGAGCAGGGATACTTATGGACTGAAAGTTTCTAGCCCGCTCAAAGTCGTGTTGAAGCCCTAATCCTCCAATATGGTAATACTTGGAGATGGGGCCCTTGGGGTAACTAGGTGCAGATAAAGTCATTAATGTGGGGCCCCCACAATGGGACTAGTGCCCTTAGAAGAAGAGGGAGAGAGAGCAGAGGTCCAGCTCTGCCGTGTGAAGGCACAATGAGAAGGCAGCAGCCGCAAAGCCAGGAAGACGGCCTTCGCCAGGGACTGAATCTGCGAGCACCTTGACAGTGGATCTGCCAGGCTCGGCCACTGTCAGAAGTTAAATGTCAATCACTAAGCCACTCAGTCCATGGCATTTTATGATGGCCGCCTGAGAAGACCAAGAAGCTGAGAAAAATTGGCAATTCATGAAATAAAACCAACTCACTTGTGGTTTGCTATTACAAAAATGTATATCCAAACCTTACTCTTATTACCTAAAGAGGCAAACTTAGAACCCTTTTATGTTCTTACACCTTACACCTTTATGATAGGGATTTTAGTAAACAGAACTAATACATGAAAGATAAATTTTTCTAATTTATTTATTCATTCAGTAAATACTTATCACAAATTTATATTGTGTCACACACTAGGGATATAGATGAAAGGTGTAGCACCTATGGGGATTCGCAGTTTAATCGTGGAGACAATAGTAAACAAATATTCACAATGAACAAGTTACAGAGGTAACAACAGGAGTGGAAAACTAGTGGAAGTAGAAGGTCAGAGAAGGCTTCCCAGAAAGAGATCCCTTTGAATTGAGCCTTAAAGAAAAAGGGATGAAATACCATGACATCAAGGAGACAGGGGAAATCTGAGTAGGCTAGAATGCTAAGACACTAGAAAATAGCCAAGAAGCTAGCTAGGGGGTCAGATCACAGAGTATCTTATAACCTGCTAGGCTTTTTCATGCAGGAAATGAGAAGCAACTAAAAGTTTTTGTTTTGTTGTTTGAAGCAGGGGAGTGACATGATCAGATTGTTCTTTTGATTGTATCATTCAGGTTATACTGGAAGAGTTCACTGAAACTGGAGAGGGGAGTGTGAAAATGTCCCATGAGAGAGATGAAGTGAGCTGAACTAAAGAAGCAATTGTGGGGACAAGGAGCAAGGATGGAATTGGAGTCACATCCAGGAGTCGAATCTGGAGGGTGGGCACTAAAGGAATAATAGGAGTGTACAATTATTCCTACACTAGTGTGGACACTGGTCTGGATGGCCGTGTCATTAAATAAACGTGAACAAGCAAAGCACACTGTTTTAGAAGGTGCTGAGTTTCAGAAGTATGACAGAGATGTCTCTGTGTATCTACATCTGCATTCCCGGGTCCTACATCTGGGACACTGCTTCAGAGTAGGAACTGGGCTTTGTAGCCTATTTGAAGCTCCGAAGGTGAAAGCTGCTGCATCTAGTTATTACCTGAACCAGTGTTTCTGAAGTGTCGGCCCTTATTCTCACTTTAGTCCATAACAAAGTTTCACTGGACCATAGTGAAATGAGAAACAGAGAAAGTCAAACATCCCATTTTTCCTTTATAAGTTATTCTCCTTCCCTTCCACTCTCCCTGCTTTTTGATGTTCACATAGTCTCTGTTTCATTAAATAATGTTGGTGATACGTATTTATAGATAATCACTTGAAAAAATAAAAAGTTGGCAATACTATATAGATACGCCACCCACTCCCGCCTTTTTTGAAATTTTACAGATCTTATGAAATTCAAAAGTCTGGGCACCTGTGACTTTAAAGGACATAAAACAAGAAGCATACTGGAAAGACTCCGTAAGTAGGCGAGGTGGCACGGTGGCGTCATCTTCCAAACTCGAAGAAATCTAATTACGCTAATCCAAGAGTCACCTGAAAAGCTCTCCACTTCTCGATCTTCTCTAACAAGCCCCTTGCCTATTAGCTCCCTTCTCACTCTGGTCCTGCAAAGTTGATCCTAGTCAGTACCAGTTTCTGCTCTTTGGTTTGGTTTGTTTGGTTTGAACCCGAAGTATTGCTTTATGTACCCTCCTTCTTACTAACTTTTCAAAGTTGCATTTTCTAATTAAGTTCCCCAAATCTAAATTATTCTACGAATTCCTTAATTCTCTATTTTCCCTATGTACTTGAATTACCAAAGGCATTCGATGTCTTTTTGTTTTTGTGTGTGTGTGTTTTAAAGGTAACATGTTCATCACAGCAAATTTAGAAAAGGACATAAAAATCACACAGGGAAAAATTAAAATACATCATAATTCCACCAGTCAGACATAACTATTGTTGATATTTTGGTCATATTCAGTCAACGCATGAGTCATAGCATATATTATCTATTAGTAAATACTTTTTAAATTAGAATTTTTAAATGTTTGCATCATATACCTAAGGACTATTATAATTTACTTAACCAACCTATTGGCTCAATCTTTTTAAACAAGGAAAGTTGAAACACCAGTATCTCTTACTTATTTCTTGGTACTGAATTAGAGCACAACAAAAATAAATAATCTTGTTTAAACTGCAAACAAAACAGAATCTAACCACGTGCTAAAAACTGAAAGGTCATAACAGTTCCATCCTTTTAATTATATAGTATGATCTTTTCCTGTTTAAATATTCCATTGAGATGCTATTCAACTTTTCCCTCTTCATTGTGTTTTTTTGTGACTATAATTAATAAGGGACTTTCTATGTGTTGACTAGGCTGAACTTCAGACTAACTTATTTAATGTTTTAAACAAATGATTAAACAAAACAAAAATAACATATGTAACAAACTAGCAATCCTAGATTCATAGATTTCAATATTAAAAACACTTAAATTTTCATTTACCTTGAAGAAATTTGACACAATGATTGAAGAGAAACACTGGGCATGTAGGTTAAGGCAGCATTGTAACACAACAAAAGGAACGTCAACACTTCAAACCTAAAGATAAACCAGGAGAATATTTACAAATCTACGGAATTCTATGGCAAACATAATTAAATTAAGTAGGCATTGGGAACAGATATTAGTTATGGAACAGACCTGTACAAAATAATCACAATAATAATAGTACAAAAACTAAAAGGAAAAAGAAGACTTCCCAAGTAGAGTCATAGGAAAGTTATCTTAAAAATATGATGTTTCCAATGACATCTAGAGCAAAGTTTAAGTGGAAAATCAGGAAGATATATGACTCAAAATTTTTTAAATGACCCAAAATTTAAAAAAATTGTTATACACAGCTCATTAAACATTATTTATAAATGTACTAAAATAACTTTTTAATCAGTGTGGTAGTACATTGCTTATGTCTCCACCGTGTACCTGTTCTGTGCGGTCAGCATCTCCCGCTGGGGGTGAGGCCCACTGTACATGACCTTTGATAAGCCGTGCTGAGAAAGCGCGCTCTCCGTCAGAGCCATGGAGCCAATGCTGGAAGGCTAAAGAAAAGACACTTGAATAAGTACGAAAAAGAAAGTTCTGTTGGAAACGTGATATTTAGAATACATATACCACTAAGAATGATTGCCATGAACATCATTTATCTTAAAAATATTCAGACTACTAAATTTTCTGCTCCAAGACTTAATAAATAATTAACAGCCAAACTACAGTACAAACAGAAACAATCATTTAACTTAAAAAACTCTAGAATGGAAATACATAACTGCCACAAAAAAAATACTGTTCTTATTCATCAGAAGGAGAGAAAAAAATATTTCAAAATGAAGACTCTGAATAGATCAGTTACAATCAGATTTTAGTTTAAAGTTAAATGATTTTGATTTCTCATTTCAAATTTGGTAACAGCAAATACTTTATTTGGTGTCTTATACTTAAAGCACTAATAAGTTGATCAAAAATGTTTGCCACAATAACCAGACTCTAATTTGTAGAAGCTTCAAATCTTAGAAACCATAAACATATTTTGATAAAATGTCACTTACCTCATGATATACAGATGGTTTGGATAAAGATGGAATTGTAAAACTCAATACTTTGCTATGTCCCTGTTTGTCAACTATTTCCTAAAAAACATAAAAGAAGTTATATTAAAATATAAAATGTTTACACATAAATTTACAAGTTAAATTTAAGTTGTTATTCTAAAAAATGACCTGAAAAGAAAATTTTAAAATAACTAAAATCTTAAATCATGATAACCTATCATCAATTATTCAGAAACACCTTCAATTAACCTTCCTCTCTTAAAATATAAGTAACATACAATTTTAAGGATGTCTGAAATACAGATGTAGTGTCTTAATAATCATTAATTTTTCTCATGTAGGAAGTTACATTTTTGAATTAATTAACACACTTAAGAAAAAGCCCTTAATTTTTTTTCCATTTTGAAAAAGCAGAAATCTAAATATCTAGAATATCATACTTATTAATAGAAAGACACTATTAGTAATTCACACTATATGTTATGTCAATGGAGTGAGTTCTGGAGACAGTCCAGATGTTATAGAGTCATTAGTGGTAAACGTTAGACTAAATCTGTTCTCCTAAACTTTTTTGAAGATCACATACAATTTATAGACAACAGATTTTAAGTTTTAAAAAATTGAAAATTCAACGATATTTCCAGATACTTCTATAAAAAAAATTGGTCTAATTTTCAGTCTTCAGTCAATCCCTAAAGATTTATTCACATAATTATATGTATACCTGTATAGCCCTCAGCCCCCATAGAGTTATTTTTGGAAGAATGAGCTGAGTCATTTGATGTACACAAAACAAATATAGCTTTACAAAAATGAAAAGTAGTTGCTGTTAAGTATTTGCTTTTGCTGAAAAGGTTATGTACTTGCTCTTGCCAAACACCATTTTGTTAACCACGTGAAATACAAACCAAATTATAAACCCCAAGAAGAAGAGCTTCGATGCATCCGCTGCTGTGCACATTTCTGCTGGCCGAGACAGACAGGTAGCACCAGATCAGTTCTGGAAGAAACTGCAGTGTAAACCGAAGTAACTGCTCCTCTCCACTGCGATAGAACTCAAAGAGCTGGTGACAGACAGGTTCTAGCAACTGGAAGAAGAATGAAATGTTAATTCAAGGGTTGGACTGGATTTGAATGATGCTGATATATAAAATACAAAAGTTGTTCCCTGATTGGTAATTACTGAAATATATAAATGTGCTTCCATTTTTTGGAAGCAAAACTACTCATTACTAAGCTACTTAGTAAAACTTTGAATTCTGGTGGAAGGCCAAAGCAAATCTAGTATATATGCAAACGCTTTATAAACTTTAAAATATTTTATAGCTCTAAGCTAGTATTGTTATTAAAATCGTATCTTTTTAACTTCTTAAAATACCTAGGTTGTAAGAGCTTCTTCCTTAATACCTTTAATATCCTTTCTTGCTCATTAAAAAATGCCAATATATAAATAATTGACCACAGGGCTGGAGAAATTGAAATGGGAATCCTAGCTAGTTACTGTCACCTCTTGGGTTTACAATTAGGCAGCATCTGATGACAATGGCTGGTGCAGGAAGTAGCTGAATAATTATACAGCCTCCAGATCTCGATTTCCATTGTAACCACAGTTCGTTGCCACTGGATAATGTAAACATTGCTGTCATTTTGTTTTAAATATGATTTGAAGGTTATCTATAACTTTCCCTCTCCCACCACACCCCCAGCATTACCCAGTAATAGGGTGATTTTTATGGTGGACATTTTACAATCAGAAAGTCAAGATAAGACACCCTTATAGGTAAGTGTTATCTGAAAGCATGTGCAGTGATCATACACAGTCATAAGTAAACATGTCACGAGATTCACAGAGTAGTCATATTTCAAACCATCAGGCAATATTTTAAGTCAACTTATTAAACAGATTTTCTAATAATAATTGTAGTGAACAGAACTAACTTACAGTAGATGTTTTGATTTCAAATAAGTTAAATATATAAAGTAAATCAGGTGTTATAAAAGTATTATCTATATAAGGTATAACAAAAGTTCCACTTCAATAAACACTGAATAAGTGAAATTAGTGTTTCTTATTGGAAAATTACCTAACTTCTCACAGCTAAGAAATATTTTCTCTATTCTCAAAAAGGTTACAAGGCAACAGCTGTCCACTGTGGCATGGCAAAGGTAACAGGAATCTATCTGGAGGGCCGGAGGCATGAGGATTCACAAACAGGGAGAAAACTTTTTAGGACAGGAATTGAAAAGAATGGGGCTGCGGCGGTAGGAAGAAAGAAGACTGCCAGGGGAATGTTTAGCTCTCAGGTGGAGTTTTAAAAATTTCTTTATGGACCAGTGTCAATAATCTTGTATTGTGGTATAACATCCCTTGTGGGGGAAAACTGGGACAACTGTAACAGCACAGAAAATATGTTTAAAAATAATAAAATAGAATAAAATATATTCTACATTCTAAAACAACTAAATTACAAATAACTATTATGACAATCCCTTCATGAGATGTGTGTACTCTGTAGAGATTTCTGATAGTAATAGAAATGCGACTTTAAAATGTCTTTATATGACTAATGCCACAGTGAAAGATGGGAAAGAGTTAAGTCTGGGTAAATTTACACACAAAATAAACTTGCTATTTTTTTCTACACTGAACATCTACTAGGCAGGAAAAAGATACAGAAAGGTTGGGAGGACATCATCATTCAGATGCCAGCAGCCACTGAACTGACCCTCTCTTCATTCTGCGCTCCCTACGCCAAAACGCCAAAGAGACTTTATGCGGCTCTTTCAAAAAACAGACCTGAGCATTCTTAGCCTCTAATCATGCTTCCATCTTCAAGTTTTAGCCAGTTAAAAGTACTAGTCAAGAGCACTGCATGTATAATACCACAAACTGCCTCCTTACCGTTTCTTGAACGTACCACACACACCACCTATCTCAGTGCCTTTGCGCTTTCTATTCCCTCTCCTGGAAAGCGCTTGCTGCCAGTTTTATTTTCTGCCTCTAATTCATTCAGGCCTTGCCTGAACCGTCACCTCCTCAGTCCCTACTCCACTTCATTTACCGTCATGGTTTTATCACTAACTGACACTGTATTATGCATTTAGATACTGGTTTAATGTAGCTTGACTACCAGAATGTAAGTGCCAGTCAACAGATCAAAAATTTAGTCTATTTTGTTCACTGCTATATTTCTAAGTGATTTCCCACACATTATATGGATTTCACAAATATTTATTGAATGAATTAACTGTATAATGAAACTGTACTACCAGTAAAAACCAAGTACCAAATTTGCCAGACTTCAAATAACACCAGAACCAATGCCTCAAATTTTGAAAATGCCAAAAGACAATATTATCAACCTGTTAGGAATATCTCCAAATTAAGACACGAAATATTCTAAGTGGCAAAAGGAAGGCAAATTTATTAACTTGAGAGAAACATTGATTTTTGTTGTTTCGTTTTATTCTAAATTACATGCAAAACCTTCTAAATCAGTGCTTCTGAACATGTGGTCCACTGTCTGAAGACCATCAACAAACGGTACCAGTCTCCAACAATATAAATACGGAAACTAAAAGGAGGAATTTAGAAACGTTTATAGCAACTGGATATTGCTACAATATCCAGGTGGATGATTAGCAGACTTACTGAACAGGGTACAGATCAGTTAGGGGCCATCAAATATGTGGGGTACCTCCCACGTGATATGAGGTGCGTGTCTGTCATTGGAAACTGGTCTTTCACCACGCTGTGAGAAACAGTGCTAGGAGCCATCAGAGCTGCGTTCACTACCATCTGAATGAAATAAAGGCTATGAACCAAACTAGCCTGTCAGAAATTGACCTTACAAACTCTATCTGAAGTAGCCTGGCTAAAACATACTTCATCGGAGGAATAATTTTTAAATATTTTCAAAATATGAAGCACAAAATGACAAACAAGACTTGTTTAATAAAGCACATAGTCAGTCATACTTACTCTGTTTGGTGAAATAATTTTCAACTAAACTTGGAAAACTCCCCAAACACATTAAAAACTAAAACCTTTCAAGGAAACATCTTATAAATACTACACCAAGTAAGAAGCTTGGGAGAAGAGGGAAGGACAGCAAAATATGGTTATTCTATTCGGTTATTCCAGTTAACACTTTAGGCTCATCCCTAATCTTTCTTGCAGCACCTAAAATTCTTGATGCACTTTATAGCACACTCAGCAGAAGCTGGGTTATTCCAGAGCCCCTCCATAAAAGGTGAACTATTCAAATAACCAAAGACTCTGGCGTTGGTAGTTTTGCCCCACGACGCACTAGGTCCGTATAGGAGTGGGCTCCAGAAGAGAAGTTATTTTACCATCGAATAATACGGTCAGTGCTGCTAGAGCCTATCGCGTCTTCTACCAAAATCAAGCACCCAAGAATCACGTGCCTCGTATTCCTCCCCACTCCCTCCCCTCTACTCCACCTCTTTCCATTCCAACTGACACTGCCCCAGCTCAGGTTCTCAACAGCTCCCTCCTAGGCTGTTTTCATGGCTTCCTAGTCTCTTGTTTTCAGTTTTTCCATTCTCCAAATCTATCCCCGACCGTCACCTTCCTACAAGAATAAGATAATCAAGTCATCCCTTCAGTGCAAAAAAAAAAAAAAAAAGCCTAACCTGCCTATGACAGATTTCACGATCCACCATGGCTGAAAACCAAACCTGCCTTTCCAGCTCAGTTCCTACAAGTCTTATCCTCTCTTGTTAACTATTCATTAGTTTATCTGCTTTTTTTCCCCAAATGCCATACCTTTTTATTTCCTGTGCTATATCTAATCCTTTTTTATTTCCACTATGAATGGCGGGGTTTATAATCAGCGAAATCTGGAATATAGATCCTCTTGTCACCTTCAAACTAAGTTTGCTATCTAAAAAAAGAAAAGATGGAGACAAGAGAAAAGAAGGAACGACTGGGGGAAGCACCAGCTAGTGATCGCCATTCTTTAAATGCCTTACATTTCTTCAGGCCTCCATATACTAACTATCCCTACAGCTTAGAAGGTCCTTTCATCCTGCACACCTGGCAAATTCAAGCATAGGCATGCAGATTCAGTTAAGAATTTTCTTGAAATTGTGTTTACTTATTTCCTACTCCTTTTCTTTTTGAGATAAAGACCTTGTGTTACTCATCTTCGATTTTTCTATTGCCTAGCACTGCAGCTGTCTCATAGCAGACATAGGAATAGTTACTGAAGGAATAAATGAATGTAGTGACCCCAACTTTTCTAGGCTACCACCAATAAGAGAGAAAGAGGATCCTGGCTGGTGTAGCCCAGTGGATTGAACACAGACTGCTAACCAAAGGGTCACTGGTTCGATTCCCAGTCAGGACACATGCCTGGGTTGTAGGCCAAGTCCCCAGTGGAAGCCGTGTGAGAGGCAACCAACCATTGGTGTTTCCCTCCCTCTCGTCCTCCCTCCCCCTGTGTCTAAAAATAAATAAATAAAACCTTTTTAAAAAGAAAGAAAGAAAAGGGGAGAAGGAGAGAGAACATGTTCAGAGATGGCTTTTGGAATATGGTAAAATTCTATTTCTTGGCCTGGGGGAGGGTACATTAGAGTTCACTTTATTACAAGGTTTTTTTTTTTTTTTGCACTCTGCCATTTTTAAACAAAAAGTATTGCTCTGTTATTCCCTTCACCCCATTTCTCAAAGGTAATCAGCTAAACACTTCATAACATGTACTATAGTTCTTTAAACATAACTTTTCTTACTTTCATATATGTTATATTTCACAATAAAAATCTAAAAACCAATCAACTGGACTAGTACAATCAACAGTACTAGTACAATAAATTGTAAGAGTACTTACCTCACTCTGTGGCTCCTGGATAACTTTATAAAGAGATGAAACTAAAGAACTCTTATCTTTCAAATTTGTTGCATAATTTGGTAAAGATGTTTCTGGTAGTGTCTAAACAAATAAAAAATATATGTTTTATTTTTATGAAATGTCCAGAATAGGCAAATCCATAGGCAGAAAGTAGACCAGTTGTTGCCGGAGATCAGACGGTGGGAGAGGTGGGAGTGACTAACAGGCATGGGGTTTCTTTTGGGGGTGATGGAAATGTTCTAGAATAAAGATGCAGCTGTTAGTTGTACAACATTATGAAATACTAAAAAACACTGTATTTGCACCTTAAGACAGTACATTTTATGTGAATTACATCTCAAAAAATAATTGCAAAATAAAACAATATATATTTAATCCTCTTATCATCAACAGGGACATAAATTAATATTAACACTTAATCTTTGGCAACAGTGTGGGGACAGAAATGAGAATACAAACCAGGTATGAAGTCAAGGATATATTTTCTGTTGCATTATATAAGTTACAAATCTCATTTGCCATATTGACCCTGATTTTTAGTAAACATTGTATTAATGAATATTGTTGTATAAGGATCTAATAATGTTTCAAATCTGAAAGCCACAGATCATTATCAAAGCAACTCTCCAGAATTACATATTGTGACCGTTAAGTTAGGTAAGGCCGTTCTCCTTTTTAGAATTGGGAGGAAATTTTCGACTTCTCAGAACTGCAGAACAAGGCAGTCGCGCTGGCAACCAACTACTTTTCCTAATGTCATTTAAAATATAGATAACCAATTGCAGTTTGCCAGCGCTACCCATTCAGAAGGGACACCATGACAAGAGAGGAATGAGAAAAGATAAAACTCCAGGAGTAAGTCAGATGGTTTTGGGTAAAAGGAGTAGGGAAATCTGAAAAGCAAAACCAAAACCAAAGCACTTCAGTATAATGAGTGATGAGGAACCTGTCCTTCTAGATGATACCCCTTCTTTAGCAACACGCGCCCATCTCCCAAGTCAGCGTGCTTTGTCAGGCACACGCACTCAATCAGCACATGTTAGTCCTGCAGTCGACGCAGGGTCTCAGGATATTGCTACGTCATTCCAAGATATACTACTTCTTACATATCCTGTATCCTAGTATTTCATGATTTAAAGTGGGTATGGTTAGTGTATGCCTAAATACACACAGAAAAAATAAACAGCATAAGTTCTTATAATAAGAATATTTTTAATTTTTACTTTACTGTGAGCTCCTTGAGGACAAGAACTATCTTACTGTCTCTCCATCCACGGCACTCAGCACAAAAAGCCTTGTATTCAAACTTTTGCTGAAGGAATTTATTATAGATGAACAGAATAAAAAATAAATACTGTCACTGTTTACACCAGCAGAGTCTTTAAAAACAGGTCACATTTCACCTTAGGATATAGAAGTGAATAGATTTCTTTTTAAATTTAGTAAGCTGGTTTTGCTTAGCAGAGTGTAAGTAAATGTGAGCTGTCTGGGAACCTTCCCCTTTTCGAGGCAGGGTGAGGAGTTTCGCCACAACTGTTTATATAAAGACGAGATTAGGGCATTCTTCAATATTTCAAAAGCATGTAACAAAAGATCTCCAGGCAACATTTTATTTCTGTCATTTGATCAAAAGTAACCTAACACTGAGGAGTTTATATAAAAGGGGATAATAGTCACATAAGTAGATTTCTAGTATCCTATATGGAAATGAACCTGAATTATATATGTAAAATACATTATTATATATGTATACATATGTCTACTATATATAAAATTGTCTACTATAAAATTTAAAAGTGAGTGAATTGAAATATAAATCTTTTAAAATCTTTTCTAAAATTGAAAATAAAGATTATTATAATATTATAGATACTATTTAGGCTAAAACTGAAAGATTCATTAAAAATGTGAACTATTACAATTTTAAGCTTACATACCAATTAACCTTCATGAGGTAATTGTTTTCTGTGAAACAGCCAAAGGCAAGAGGACAGCTCTTTTTTGGAAGAGACAAGCTCCAGAAAATACCCTGGATCTAGGCTACTACCACTGAATGACAGGATAGGTCTCCTAAAATTTAACGTGGTGGACTATCACATTTTATCACAATTCTGTTATTATTTCATTTTGTGAGTGTGGGAGAAGTTAGTTTTGTTTATAGAAGGGGAGAAAATATAATTGTTGTGTTTATGAACAGTGCTTTGAAAAACTTCAGATCTAAAAGAGCCTAATGAGCCCTGGCTGGTGTGGCTCAGTTGATTGGCCATCTCCCACAAACCAAAAGGTTGCCAGTTCAATTCCCAGTCAGGGAACATGACTAAGTTGCAGGTTTGGTACACAAAACTAATCGATATTTCTCTCCCACACTGATGTCCCTATCCCTCTCTTATTCCTCCCTTCCCCTCTCTCTAAAAATAAATAAATAAACTCTTCTAAAGACATCAAATAAAATATCCTAATGATTTAAATACTGTTACGGCAAACCTTTAAATTTTTCTGCATTGTATCAGTTCAAAGGTCTGCCCTTCTTAAATACCAGCTAAGCTTTTTCACTTTTCAGAAAGCAGAACTGAAGACAAAAAAGAAATAAGTAATAATGGGAAACTATGTTGGAAAATTAATCTTGGCAAAATTTAAAGACAGATGCTTCATACTAAAGTATGACAGATGGTTTTTTAAAAAATGTAAGGATGTGATACGGTTTGGGTGGAAGAGAATTAATGAAGATGGACAGATGGGTGGAGAACCAACAAATAAAACAACTCTGTTCAAAAATGTTACACATGAGACTGGATTTTGAGTCACATAATGATATTCAGTGACTATCAGAAAATCAAAAAAATCAGAAGTCTAGAGTCTGGAAATACGCTAGATAAACCTACATGGAGCCTTAAGAAAAACACAATACAATCTGAAAGATATGTTATAAATAAATCTTTGAAAAGCTAGAGGTTGATCTATTCATGAAATCTTAAAGAAGTTCCAGTCTAATTATTTTGTTAGTATATAAAAAGTACTAACAAGCACCCAAAGCCAGAGTATACACTGAGTGGATCTTCCAAAAAGAAAAAGAAAAGGATTTACATGCAGAGCTAATTGAATTGTCTTTGCACATTTGAGAGAACGCTGAGCGCAGTTGTGAAGCTGGGAGTTCAGACTGTGACCACACAACAGTGTAGAGCGGAATCACCTTCACGGAGGTCCTGCACTTAAATTTTTGTGCTGAGAACACTGAGACCCAAAGAAGTTATGTGATTTGTCCAACATCATAAAACTGCCTACAAGAAGAATAATTAGATCAAAGGGTTTCTGACTTCTCAGACCAATGTACTTAGTACCACTTTACCGATCATGATGACCTTGGCCATACAACACATGGTTGATAAATTAACCAAGCAGAGGCTTTTCCTGTATATAGTTATATAAATATTTGTGACTCAAAATCCAGTCTCATGTGTAATGGTTTTGAACACAGTTGTTTTATTTATTGGTTCTCCATCCATCTGTCCATCTTCATTAATTCTCTTTCACGCAAACCATATAACATCCTTACATTTTTTTAAAAAGTCTGCCAAATGATACTTTGATACAAAGCATCTGTCTTCAGATTTTGCCAAATCTTAACCAAAATTGTAATTAAAATCACAAATCATTTCAAAAGACAAGACATTCTAATTTTATAAGTACTTAAGAGGTTTGTTCTCAAGCACTTTTCTACATTTCATTACACATAATATGCTGCCCATTTTTCCTGATAACCTTCGTCTCTTTATCAAATATAAAAAGAGTTGAATTTAACACACAATTAACACAATTCAAAATAACACTCAAAATAACTTTCAGGAATGTCTACCAAGTTAACCAAAGAATAGGAAATATCTCTTTAACTGGTTATAATATAGACTAAACAATAATTTAAAACATTTGTTATACTAAATCAGTTGAAAATTGGATAATTTTAATCTTACAGGATTAGGACAAAAATTAATTCATTTTTATTTCATGGGGCTTAGGATTTCACTTCTCTCCTCCCAATGGGAAAGTTTCCTTACCCTTGAATTAAATTTATAAAAATTTTAATAAAATATCACTACCCCCATAATACAGGGTGGGACAAAAGTATGTGAAAGAGTTTATTCTTATATTATTACTTATTATTGTATTATTTCCTATACAAACAACTGTAAACTCATTTTTATCCCACCATGTATATGTTAATGTTGACAAAATATTACTTAGATAACACTTTGTTTAATCACATCCTAGTTTATTTAAGTGGACGATGGTATTTAGAAAACAAGATGTGTGTGTTTGGTGTACTCATTGCTACTGGGGTGCCATTGCTTCTTGGCCCTCTAATGACAAGAGCTAGAAAATATATGTATGCACACATGTGTGGATATACGTCTATGTAAACATATATAATACATATATGACACACATATGTCATATACATCCTCTTAGTTCCCATCCAACACCTTAGGGTTCTTTCTTGCTTTTGCCATTCCATGTTTCTAATTCCTTTCTCAGACTCAGAGACGTCTAACTCCCATTATCCTCCGTATTACTTATTTACTCAAAGTAAACAACCTACCGATGTAACCACTCTGGCTGACTCTTCTACATGCCATCAGTGTAATCCTTCCCCCCGGAAAATCCATTTCTTCAAACACTAGGGCACATTACTGTCCCTACTGCCATGCTACACTCCTTACCCCTCACTACTGCACTTCCTAGGGAATCTCTATAGTCAAGCCAGAAGGAGAAAGAAGGGAATAAACAAATGGATGGGAAGGGAAGGGAATCAGTCACAATTTTCAATCATTTGCCTTAATAGTTGACCCCTTCCGTACACCCCATCTTTTAATATGCCATCTTTCCACAGGTGCTCTGTTAAAGATGGCTAACCAGCTATATTTGCTTTTGCAAATTTGACTTCACCATTAGAAATAAGAATGCCCTAGAAATGATACTCACTTCTGTTAAACTTGATAATTTCCATCAAACTGCCAAAAAAGAAATCATGATATAATGAATCATACTAAATACTCTTGAAGCAGGAAAAAAAAGCTTAAAAATACCTTGAACACTTATTCACAGAGACAGCCTATGCATTAAAAAAGCACATAAAAGATTTGTTCAAACTATTACGATATGTAGAAGGTACTTTATACAGTGCACTTTTATAATATTCTACATCACTCTGTGATGATTAGGGGTTCCATAAGAGGATACATGATTCATGATTATAAAAGCTGAAAAAGTAAAAATCTGCCCAGCCATTCATTCATCACAATGAGATAACAATGACTGATAAGGCCAGCTACAAATTTAATAGGAAACATTGTTTCTCTCAAGGACACAATGCAGCTGAAAAGCATCATAACAACCTCATTTTTTGAGTAACTATCATATTGTTACTCACTGAGAAGCCTTATTATCTAAAATCATTGCAATCAAAAACTTTGTTGTTTAAACATATATCAGAAAGAATGAAACATCCCACACCTGCCTGAAGGATCTAAGTCACCTCGACACAGAGAAGCAGGCTCAATTTCCAACGTAGGTATAAGAAGTCCAGTGGAGGGGTTTCCGAACAGGGCGCTCCACATAGATGTTAACTTTGTAGTTTTGGAGACAACAGGACCCTGGGTCTACTTCAAAGTTGAGACCAGATGTCAACCGCATTTATACACAGCTCTGTTTGATGTGAGCCCATCAAAATACAGCTTCATCTAAATTTCATCTGAACTCCATCCTTTCTCTAACTCCTACAATTTTATCTTTTCCTTTGTTTGGCAAGATATGTATTCTCTCTCACTGGAACAAGTCAAAAAGTCTGACATAATTATGTGTAACAATGAGACCCTGAAGACAAGGGGAAGGTAATTAACTAGTTAAAACAACACAGTTCTAGCTATCACAGAGGTAAGTTCATGAAACAAGAAAACACAAGTTTTATTTTCATCAGCTAACCAAAAGTTATACACCCCTTACACAGTCACTGCGTTAGCCAGCTAGAGAAAGACCCACGGGTAGAAAGTTGGGTAAATATGGTCGCATCTGCTCCCCACTGTTGATCAGGCCCACTTTCACTACACGAGTTGGGGCTTGGATGGTGGTTGAAAAGCATGACATCAACCTTCAGACACTCTAACCATTCTTTACGGTGTTGCCATAAAAGGGAGAAGACAAACTGTTTGAACCACATGGAACAAAAAACAAATTCTCTTCTAAAAAAGATTACTATATGTCAGTAATTCCCTATTAAGATTATTTGGAACATACTTTTGCTCCCACAGATATTTAGCTTTCCAGTTGTAGTTTTTAAATGACTTTATTTACTTTTTAGAGAGAGGTGAAGGGAGGGAGAAAGAGAAGGAGAGAAACATCCATGTGTGAGACACACATCAATTGGTTGCTTCTCACGAGCCTCCAACTGGGGACCTGTCCCACAACCTGGGCCTGTGCTCTGACCTGGAATTGAACCTGTGACCCTTTGGTTTGCAGGCTGGCCTTCAATCCACTGAGCCACACCAGCCAGGGCCAGTTGTATTTCTCTTTAAAGCCACTAGAATTTAAACCCCAGACAAAACTTCTTTGGAATAAAATTATTATATTGAAGCAGATATTACCTTAAACTCTGACAACCATTCCTCCACAACTCCTTTCTCCGACGTGAACATCTTTCCACATCTGTTCTGAACCTTCAACCTGAAAATTAGCATAGATCATTATTAAAACTTTAAGTACATTTTCTTTATAGTTTGATTACTATAGATAAAAATAAACCTATAAATTTTAATTATTTCCTATTTGTAAAATTAAAGCAATTCAAACATAAATTACTGGGTTCATTTGAAAACCAATGTGTACAAACAAGCATTAAAATGCAAGAATTTTGACAAAGGTATAACTATCATAACATGAAACTGGCTCTGCAGTTTTCATTCAGCTTTCAGGAATGCCAGCTGCAAAGTATACTGGACATTATTTCCTAGTTTCACTTAAATAATTTCCAATAGATCATGCATCTTAAGAAAATTGCATCCAAATTGACACTAAAGTAATTTAATTTGCTTATATTTCAGTTATTTACAAGAATAACAACCTGTCTAGGCAAGCCACTTTGGTTCTCAGAAAGCTTAATATTCATAAAACAGAAGTAAAAGTGATAATATCCAAGACAATGACTATAGTTATTCAAAATATTGGAATTACTTAAGCATAAATAAGAAAAAAAGGACACTAAGAAAATGCAAAATAAATTTATCTCAGGTAAAACTTATCAAAGTATAATGCAGTTTTCTTCACGCATGCTTAGAAATGGTTTCTTGAGGGAAAAACCTTAGCTCCCTCTGAACTTTCTGACTTCCTAATTCAGGCACAAATCCTGCCCTAGGCTTCTTAATTTTCATCAGCATTATCAGGTAGGAGAAACTGAGGCTGAATTGCCAAAAACTGAATGCATGACTTGAGCAAGTTATTTGCCTTTTTCGCACTTGTGAAATGGGGATAACCACAGTATCTACTTTCAAGGGGTTCTTGTACAAGTTCAACAAAAAATTGCAAATAAAAAGTTTATTATCATACCTGGCAATAAAGTATTGTTACTGTGCAATATTGTTATTAAAGAATATCAACTTGTACAGCCTCCGAATAGCTATCAAAGTACATAGTGGATATGCCTTAACGAACAACACAAGGTTCCTGCTGAAAAATAAGTTTCTGTTGTCTAATTCCCATGAAAAACAATGTTAAGAACACACAGACATCCATGGGGAATTACTTGAGAGATATGCATTTTATCTTTTAGAATTAAAATAGCCTGTTTATTTTTTTATTCTAAATTTTATCTTTGGATCAAGTCAGATAATCAGAAAACCACATATTTATACCATATTATTGATTTCACAGAACTGTGCACTCAGGAAAACTGCAGTTTGGAATTATGTCCAAAATGTTACTGAAAACGTCGCTAGACATGTTATCCCCTTTTAAATCCAACAGAGGGAAAAGTCACATCTTCAGTTTTCAGTGCCAGGAAAAACTGTCCTTTAGAGTAACTGGTTTGCTTTTATATTATGGCTACTGTGAATCTCGTAACTGATTCTTTTGGCTTTGATGCTCATAAATGAGAGTCAAAGTTTCTGCCCTAACTCTGTCCAAAAAAAAAAAAGTAGGCCTGAATTAATCTTATCTGTTGTTTTATATTATGCTGTTACCCTTATTTTCTTTCTGCATGGATTTGTGTATTTTTATTGTTATATACATATTGTAAAGCAAAATGAAGCACAGTAAATATAAGTTTACGTGAGTTATTTTTTTATTTTATCCATTGTTTTATCTAGTAAATTAGGGAAGAAAATTATCACAAATAAAACCAGGCTACCTCAAGTTACTGAGAATTAAGGAGATCCATTTTTTGGAAATATTTTATTTATTTACTTTTGGAGAGAGGGGGAAGGAAGGAGAGAGAGAAGGAGAGACACAATGACGTGAGAGAGAAACGTCGATCAGTTGCCTCTTGCAGGCTCCCTGCCTGAGGATGGCATCAGCAACCCAGGCACGTGCCCTCACCAGGAATTGAACCAGCGACCTTTTGCTTTGCAGGGTGACACCCAACCAACTGAGCCACACCAGCCAGAGCAAAATGAGTATGACTTTAGAGAGAAAAATTATGTTTTAGGAATACATATTTGTGGACATTAGATTCTAAAGCTGTTTGTTGTCTTTCAGGGTTTTTGTTTTCTACCTGTAAGATGTAGTGGATGCTGAATTCTTCTGGTTTCCTCCAATATCTGTCCATGACTTCTCCAAACTAACAGTTACAAATTTTCTCCCATTCTTTGACTTCGAATCATTGAGAGCCAAAACTGCTCTTCTCTCAAAGCCATGCGAGCTAAATAAAGTAGGACAACTTGATATAAACTTCAGAGAAATCACTACCACAGCTCATACGTTTGACAAATCTTCGTGCCTGTCGCAGGAAGATCACTAGAGACAGTCAAACTGCAAACCAGAAAAATCTATTGTCATTGCCTGCCTTCACTCCATCTGAAGATGCTTGAAGCCAGACATCTAGAAATCTTTTCTACTGCCTGCCTTTAGAACTCAGAAACTGGGAGTATAGTCCGTTCCAGTCATTAACCTTCATTTTTCTTTTGTTTCCATAGAGATGCCTCTTATTAAGTACATGAATGCTTTCACCATAGGACTAATTTTGGGAGCCCACCTGCATCAATGCCTCCTGAAATGAATAACAACTGTTTAACTGGACTGACCTATACTGGAGACTGAGACTGGTTTAACGAGATATGAAACAATCAACCCAACTCCTGGAATGTGATACTTCTCAGGAAGTTTCAGAGGAGGAAACTGTTGGGATTCAGAACAAGTCACCCCAAGATGCGTCTCTGTGGTATTCAGATCATTCTGAGCTGAAGACAACCAAGACTCTGTAAGAGAGAAACTCTGTCCCCCTCCCACCCCCATCCCTTTAACTACCTAGAAGAATTTGAATGAAGGTCATTGCCAATAACAAGAGATTATGAGAGACTGCCTTTCTTGACCTATCAGTCTGGTAGGGCAAACTACCGATTACTGAACATCTCCTCTTATTGTCCTGTAATGATCCTTTGAAGCCCCAAGGATCCATATCTTAGTGTTAGCTCGGAATGCCCTACGTACATACACACCTCACTTTAACTCTCTGTCCCTGAGCCTCTCCTGTATGTGGGGTCTCTGACTCTCTCCTGTATGTAGCCATCCTGCCCATATTCCAGAAAAGAGGATAAGGAGGATGGAGAACGCCCCGTAAGGAGACTTCTTTCCCTGAGCTCTTTATACAGGTCATTGGCCACATACAGCAGTATGGAAGGCTAAGCAAAAAATCTTTAGCAGGGTAACACATAGATAAAAATTTGGGTTCTAGTCCTAAGAAAGAAGTGAAAAAATTTTTGTGAACAACAGCAGTCTGTGCAACAAGTGCATTTTGTTATCTGATAGGGCTTAGTTCATGTTGCTATTACAAATGAACTCTTCTCTTTTTTTAAACTTTATGTTTGGTTTTTTTGTAATTATAATTACTGATTATAAGTATTTAGTAAAGCCATCATTTTCCTATGTATTCTGATTGGTTCATTTCTCCCAATCTTACTGAATTAGTTATTCAGACTTCTAATAATTCTTCAGTTTATTATCTTTAATTTTCTAGATAGACAATCATGTTAATTATAAATAACTGTCTTGCAACAGGGGGACACACACCCCAGAAATGGGGGTGGGGTGTGAACTGCGCATGTGTGCTTAGAGACTTTCCCCACTTGATAAACACGGCAGCGGAAGAGGGGCAAAGGAGATATGGCTGACACTGGCCCTCATTGTTTGTAACACTGGGCACTCCCACGGCTTTCAGTCCACGTGGGATTCTGGGAGAGGACTTCTGAAATGCCAGAAAGCAAAGAAGGCAGCTGGTTCTTTCCTCTCTCAGACGGGGAGGCATGTCAATAGTCACCAGCAGGCCTGCCAGTGGTGGCCACTGCGGGCCTGTGAGCAGAGGCCTGGGGGCACAGACTCTGAAAGAAGCCTGAAGCTGGACAGTAACTGCAGACCAGCTAACCCACCTACATTCATGATACTTTTGGGTGGGAAAAGAGCTTCCTGGTGCAACCTTGAACTGAGCTGGCAGAGGGTGACTTTTCTCTGGGTGTCTTAGAGAGAAGAGGCTTTGTGGAAGAAACTTGCCATTATTTCCAAAGACCTTGGTGATAATAGCTCTATGAACAGATTTTTGTTCTTGTGTTATTTTCGGTTCTTGAACCTATGTAGTAGTTATCACGACAAATGTTTAAATAGATATACTCTGCCTTTTTCTTTCCTCTTACTTTTGTTACCCAGATATTTTAGGCAGAAACTTGCCATTAAATAAAAGATTTCTTTCTTTCCCACCGAACTCCATCTCTGGAGATTTGCCTGGTAGGCGGTGAGCAGTAGGACCCGCCCCTACTGGTTGGGTTCGGTAACTGCCTGGCAGTTAAATTTTTTATTCTACCACAATGTTAATCTCCAATTTAATCTTACCTGTAAGAATGTTGCCATTTTATTGACATGTCATATTTTACAATTCAAACATTTTAAACTTGCAGGTCTGAAAGTTTGCTACCATGGACGTGATATGAAGAGACGTTGGCACTACTGCTAGGCTGACAAGTTTCACAAAATATTATTTTATGAAAAGATTCCCAAACTTTTCAAAAATACATAATCCAACTTGAAAAATGTTAACCTAATTAGCTAATAAAACTGCTTGTTTAGTTCAAAACTGAGAGCTATCACTACCACAGACAAATAACCTGAGCCAATTCACCCTCACCCCTCACACCCTCCCAGACCCAAACATTTCAGTCCTGCTAACACCTATACAAAGCACGCTGGTATGACAAGTTGACATAATACACTGACTCTTAAAAGGTAAAGCTGAATGGAAATTAAATGAAGATCATGTAGTCATATAGTTGACTCTAAAACATGGACAAACAAGGATGGGGAAAGATGGCTACCTACCAAGAAAAATAATTTAGGTGCTTAAAAGAACAGTAAGAGGGATTTTAAAATGCAACATAATCACCCCCAAAAGTTAATGTCATGGGCTGCATTAATAGGAAATATGTAGGACCAGGAAGTTAAATGAGGGACACCAACAGAACATGATACCCTAAGGATGCTGGAGAAAAGCTGGAGAAGCAACTGGAGCCAGAGTTCTGTTTCCCCCAGTTACTCCAATGCGACATGGCAAGTGTGGAAGCCAAGGCTAAGAAAGTTTGGGTGACTTAACATTAAATGGCGTTGAAGTACAAAAAAATGACAGCTGTCCTACCTACCCCACTCAATAATTAGAAGGAGAAAAAAAAACCATGAGACCACTCTAAATTGTATAATGGTAAATGAAAAGTATCATTAGTAAGTATTGATTTGGGGAGATACTTTTTAACAAATAGTTTCTAGCTGAGGGTAAATTTTACTACTTTTTATTCGTTAGGGTACAAACATATCAGAATATGACAAAGTAATCTAAACTAAGTTTGTGGAAAAAAGGATTTAATTCAACTTCTTACCAGAATTTCAACTGCTCGAGCAATTTTCCTTAACCAGATTTCTCAAACTTTTGAGAAATTTGAAGTGCTCAAGGAATTTTTCTTAACCAGGTTGTAGTTTTGTTTGTGGCTATTTCTATAATTAATTTGATATCAGGAACTTGGTCAGGATTTGGCTCCTATTCCTAGAATATATTTGCAAGGCTGGCTCTAGAACACTTGGTACTAAGGCTGAAAAAAAGTCAAATCTAATAGGCAAGTTTCAATAACATACCTCTTCAATATAACTGTTTATAGCCATTTGTCTCATTTGTTACTTTTTTAAAAAAAAGATATTCTTTGAAATCTCTGTAAAGTCCAACAATTCAGAATTTCACAGGTAGAAGAAAAGGACTTTAGAAACCTAGCCAATCTATCCCACATTAGGAAATCGAGGCACATGTAGAGGTTAAACACAAGAACCCTCTCTTAGTTACAGAAATACTAGAAACCCCACCTCCTAGAGCCTTCCAACTATACATCATGTTGTCATTGTACAGTAAAGTCAGGGAAAATAAAAACATCCCCATCCATATTAATTCACAAGTGAGGTACATGCAAGTACATTAAATAGCTTAGGCAGTGCTTCCTGAGTTTACGTTATAAGAAAGCTTTTCAGAAAGATGTTAACAATGGTACTCAAGGAAGAAAAAAGGCTTTCCCTGTGAAAACTTAACTATTAAAAAAAATTAAAGAGGTTTTTTTTTTCAGCTTAAAGGACTTCTCAGGACCTCTAATATGCTAAATCTGTGTTATAAATCTCCAAGAAAGGTGTTTAAAATTTCCCCAAGTGCATTTGACCATAGAATGTTTTACTGTTCAGACACAACTGGCGTCACTGGGAATTGCTAAGTGTCTGGAAAACACTTAGTGTGAGTCAAATGTGTCATACATAGCAATGACAGATGTCCATGGATGATGTTGTGGAGATGATTAACATTCCTCAAGCACTTAAGTGTCTGCCACCACGCTAGGTGCTTTATGGGAAATTTCATTTAATCCTCACAGCCTTCCTCAATGGTGAATTAATATACTCTCTACTTCACCAAAGGAGGAGGAGGAGGGAAGGAGAAAAGGAGAAAAGGGAGGAGGAGGGAGAGGAGAAGGAAGGGGAGGAAGAAGAAGGAAGGAGGGGAAAAGGAAGGAGAGAAGAAAGGCAAGAGAGAGAAGCAATAAAGACTAAAGAAATAACCTGTCCACCCTGACCAGAGTGGCTCCAGTTGGTTGGGTGTCGTCCCGCAAAGTGAAAGGTTGCAGGTTCAGGGCACATGCCTGGGTTGCAGGTTTAGTCCTGGTCAGGCCCCTATGAGAGGCAACCAATCGATGTTTCTCTCTCTCTCATTGATATTTCTCTCCTTCTTTCTCCCTCCCTTCACCTCTCTCTAAAAAGAAATAAAATCTTTTTAAAAAAATTACCTAAATTACCCACCCTATGTCACATACAGTAGGTGGCTGAGTTAGCACAGACCCCAAGCAGCCCAACTTCAGAGTCCCCATTCTCAGTCACCACCGCTCATGCTACCCACAACCCTACTCTCAGCACATAACACTTCAAAGTTCATAATACCAACTCATGAATAAGCTTACTTTTATTCTTTTTTTCCTAATGCTTTCATTCCAATTGAAAACTAGAATATTTTCACTCCAAAACAAATTGATAGGGGAAAAAGTTACATGGGTTATTCGGTTTGGCAGCCAAGTTGAAACTACAGGCTCATAGCAAGAACACGGTAGGGTATTGGGACCAGTCTTGAATTGACAGACCCGGCTCTGACGCTTGTTAGTATATGACTTTGAGGAAATTCTTGGTTTTGGTATTTTTCTCAACAAATGGAATGAAGAAAAAGAGATGAAAAAGTATCTCACTGGTATTTACCACAGTGACCTCAGACTGTTAGCAAGGGTGCTCCCAACTGTATGAATGTGACCGAAGTTTAAATGCCAAAATTAGATTAAAATTCTCACTTGCCCATATGCCGGAGGTTTTTGTAGTTTTGTTTTGTTTTACGGAAAACACATTTTTTTTAACTGTGTAACTGAGATCTTTATTAGTCCACTAGTTCATTTAGTCTTCACCTTAATCTCGGAACTCTGGTAAACTGCTTCCAAGTGATGAATGAGCAAGTGGTATATTTTTGTATATGTTCAAAATTTTTCTCTTTCAGCAAAGTACCCCAGAACACTGTAAAAGAGTTGGCTAAACACAGCACTATTTAACATGTGACCCAATTTTAAAATGGCAAAAAAAAACAAATGGTAAAAATTGCATATAAAAGGTCTGTCCAGAAAAGTCCAACCATTGTTAATATAATGAGAAGAGTTTTGCAGGACATCGATGTAACCTGGCAGCCAAGGAGAGTGGACTGGAATGTGCATGTGTGAACAATGACGACTTCACTGTACTAGAAGTGGGGGCAGTAGATGCCAACGAGTAAGCATGTGTACTGTGTGGCCATCACAGTCAAAATGACTGAGCGAAGAGAGCAACGAATCTGCATCAATTTTCATGTTAAACTTGAACATTCCTCCATGGAAACTATTCAGATGACCCAGAAAGCCACGGCTATGGGCAACTGGTAATTGGCAGCTTCATCACAACAACTGCCTGCTCACACATCTCATCTCATGCAGAGTTTTTTGGAGAAACATCAAATCACCCAGATGACTCAGCCCCGCTGCAGCCCCACTCTGGTGCCCTGCAACTTCTAGCTTTTCCCAAAACTAAAATCACCTTAGAAAGGAAAGACCTTTCAGATCATCAATGAGATTCAGGAAAATATGATGGGGACTGGGAGAACTATGTAAGGTCCCAAGGTGCCTACTTTGAAGAGGACTGAAGTGTCATTATTCTAGGTACCGTGTCTTTATCTTGTACCTTCTTCAACAAATGTCTCTATTTTTCCTATTATGTGGCTGGATACCTTCTGGACTGACCTTGTATATTTAGCTATAGCTAAAGAATGTGATGAAAAAATGATGAAAATGATTGCAGCAACTAAGTATAACTGGTTGAGGATCTGAGGGGATAGCAACTATCAAAGCAATAGACATGAGCCAAAAGACACACTTCTCTGTTCCTGTTGATTATAACACAGGCAAAGGAATGTTGCTAAGACTATGCACAAGCAATTAGTTCAAATGAACACTATAATAAAAAGCATTTTACTCAGTCTTCCTCTTCCATTTTCTACTTTGAAAAGGCAACAAGATCTCTTGGCAGAGGCTGTTCAACACTTTAGAACACAAATACCCCATAAACACTTTATCTTTGCCAAACCAAACAAATTCAACTGAACTAAAAAATTAGCCAGCTGCTTGCCAATGACTGTAATGGGATGGAGGCGGTGAAAATGACTAGGTATTACTTTCTCCATTAAGCCATCCAAATTCCTCTCTCCCATGTCTTGCCGGTGAGAAGTATAAAAGTTTTAAGGTTTTGGCATTGAGCCTGGCAAAGTATTCCTTGGAGATCAGCAAATTGAAGGTATTTGGGATTGGGATTTTGCTATATCCAAGCACACAAGCTACCTGTATCAGTTCTCTAGGGTTACTGTAAAAAGTACCACAGACTGGGTGGTTTAAACAACAGAAATTATTTTCTCACAGTTCTGGAGGCTAGAAGTCCAAAATCAAGGTGTCAACAGGATTGGTTTCTGCTGAAAACCACAGGGAAAAGCTCTGTTCCAGGCCTTTCCTCTTGGCATGCAGTCATCTCCTTCCTGTGTCTTCATAGCATCTTTCAGACGTACGAGTCATGTCCAAATTTTCTCTTCTTATAAGCACACCAGTCAAATTGGATTAGGGCCCACCATAATTACCTCTTTCTAACTTAATTACCTCTGTAAACACCTATCTCCAAATATGATTACATTATACTAGGGTTATGACTTCCATATGTAAATGGGGGAGGGACAAAATGCAGCCCATTAATACCATCAAAACTATAATAAACTAGGGTTGCAGCAACCAATCTCTCTTTTCTAGTACTAGAGGTATTTAAGTGTCATCAATTTCTTCATAAATTGTTAAATCTACTGTGTCCTAGATGCTAGGTTTACAAAATTGAGCATGACATTGTCTCTGACTCAAAGGATTCACAGTCTATTGAGGAGACAAGCAAACCTAAAACAGCCAAAGTGAGTGTCCTTTAACTAATTTTGAAACAAATCAAGGCAAATCAGGGTATTAGCAAATAAAATAATAAAAACAAATGCTCTGAGGAGGAATGTCCAATGTAAAGCCCTATGTAAATATTATATTGCAATCATTTTGCTATCATTTGCCCCTCTTCCTTGTGCTTTCCCAAAAATAACAGCATACAGAAATGTACTTTACAAAGCACAGCTCTACTTTAAGTCCTTTAGTTTTTAAAGGCTTTATTTATTTATTTTTTTTTTTTAGAGAGGGGAAGGGAGGGAGGAAGAGAGGAGGAGAAACATCCATGTGTGGTTGCCTCTCATGCACCCCCTGCTGAGGACCTGTCCTGCAACCCAGGCATGTGCCCTGGACTGGGAATCGAACTGATGATCCTTTCATTTGCTGGCTGGCACTCAATCCACTGAGCCTTACCAACCAGTGTAATTCCTTTAAATCTTTTGAAGGAATTCAGAAGGAGTCACCCCACACCTTGGATTATTTCGAGCTAAAGGCAACAGAAACTCTGCAGGCTCAAGAGAAACTTCTGCCCCCCACCGCAACCCAACTACCTAAAACTTAAATTAGGGGCCTTGCCCATAATGAGCAATTATCAGAGATCATCTTTCTGACCTGTCTCTGTGGCAAGGCAAACTTAATTACTGATCATCTGCTCTTATCCTCCTGCAACGACCTTCCTTTCGGCCGAAGCCCCTAGGAGCCTCGCTTCACCCTTCACTCAGAATGGCCTATATACTTCGTTTTCCCTTTCTTTCTCTGACTCTCTCCTGTACATGGGATCCCCGGGCACACAAAAGTAAGCTTGGTTTTTCTCTTGTTAATCTGTCTCATGTCATTCTGATTATTTAACCAACAAAAAGAAACAGTAGAGAGAGGGGGAATTTTTCTCTTACCCACACTCTTTGCATTCTAACTGAAAATTTTGCCTGCTCTAACATATTGAGGACAAAGGACGAGAGAAATGTTAACAGAACCAAAACTCCAACTGACTCGTAGGTTGGGCTGATATCTAAGGGTGAGTCACTGCCCTTTAGTAAATTGGAAGGAGACCATTATGAAGTCTACTAATAGAGCCTCAAATGTTCAATTAGAAAATAGTGGAAACACAGAGAAAAAGCAAGTGAACAGTGGTGGTACTATGTGCTAACGGAGTCATAATAGCAGAAGAGAGGAAGCAAAGTTTGCCATCCCAAAATGTGCCTTTTGGGGTAGTGATTATTTTAAGTTGGTTATTTTTAGGAAGCAAAAAAACTCAAGAAAAAAATCTTTGACCTAACTGCCTACAAGAATTTAGATAGAGGACCTGCTCCAGGAACAGACATATCATCACAGACAATTATTGCTTAATATGAACTAAATATAAAAGACAAGGTCCTCCTTGCAAGGCCTGTTTGATCTAAGTCCCCTCGGTGTCCCATTGTTAAAGATGGCCCCGCAAACGTTTATCTACCAAACATTTACTTTTCCATCTCCAGGTGAATTGCCTCCCTCCCCTTTGAAGTCTCAAACCACACACACCCGCCTTACCCTTCTCGTTAGCTCAAGTTGGCATTACAAGCTTTAGCCGCCTAATCTGCCCTCAGGTTTCATATTCTTAGGAAAGCCCTGTACTTATGTAATAAATTTAGCTATTCTGCTGTTAGTCTGTCTTGTGTTAATATGATTATTAGTCCAGCCAAAAGAATTTAAAAGGGTAGAAGAAAAATTATTTTCCCTCCCCAACAAAAGCAACAGATTTTGGCTGTACTACAAAATTCTATTTGATTCTTCTGCATCAGAAATTCAGTGGATCTTATTAAAACAGCTGTTTTTCTTGGTTTAAAAATTATACTAACCAAAGCAAAAATGAATAGTTCAAGTATGACCATGCTGATTCATGTTAACAGGGGTAACAGTCGATTTGTTTGTTTTAGCAGAGGCTGAATTATAAACTTACTTTTAAAATAAAGTTTCCAATAATATTAATTTAAGTCTTATACTAATATAACAAAATGTAACCTAGATGTTGCTTTGCATCTGAATATGAAACTAAAATAAGTACAGCAAAAATACCTCTTAATTCCTCCAAAAGTACTTGAAACTCCTGTAAGAATGTTTAATGCTTAAAGTAGTTCAACTATTTCTATTTCAATTATGTACTATTTCTGAGTAAAAGGTTTATAACAGAAAACTAAACATCTGTTTGGACTCTTTCACCAATAACTAATTACTGGTTGATGGAATCAAATTCAATAAATCACATTGTATTACAGTACACTCCAGGGCTTCATAATTTGGAGACATTAAGAATGTCTCCACTGATTACTGTCTTGTGACCAGCTCGATATGGTTTCCATGAAGAGGCTGGCCTTCTGAGGCGCTACCTAAAATTACATAACATATTTGAAATTCTCATAGTGAAACAAGCAAATTTTACCCATACTTTTCTGGACGTTGCCTTTCTTGTCCTGCCATGCCTTTCCTCTCAATCTATCACTATCATAGATAAAAATAACACCTGTCCAAATATAAGTAATTGTTAAAAATAAATATTATAGAAATGGTAGGAGTTTATTGGAAGAAATCCTTTAAGAAAACATTTTGAATAGAAAATATAGCTAACACACAGTATAGTCAGCTCCTCTACAACTAACTAACATTTCTCTTCCACTCCTTTCTATGACGAAGGAGTCCTACCTTGTATTCCTTTTACAAGAATCCCGCCATCCCCAGTGTTTTCACACAGGTCAGTGAACAAAAGAAGCAACACGATATAATGAAAAGGCCCCAAAAACTCATTCCCAAGTTCCAGCAAGTTGCTTGAACTTCCTTTCCTTTTTTTTTTTTTTTTTTTCATGTCAGCCGGGTAATGTGCTGATGTTGTAACAAGGTTTGTGGGAGGCACATGTCACACAGGAGCGTGAACACCCAATCATCACACTTGTGAACTACAAAAGGATCAAGTTACTTGAACTTTCTAAGTCTCAGTTTCCTCAACTGTGAAAAGTAAGTGATAATATCTACATTACAGGAACGTTTTGGGGATTAAAAGTAATACAAATAAAGCACTGGCACACCATAGATGTCAATAACAATAGCTCTAATTATCAAGAACAAAGTATCCATTTGACAATTGCAAACGTATTTCAGGATCTTATACTTCTGGAAACAAGGGATGGAGGGAGGATGAGAGGGAGGCTTTATTAGATTCTGATGCCCTCCAGGTACTTCTATCCTTATTTATTCTTTATGATGAACTCTCTGACTTAATAACCTACTTTGATGCCACTGCCTCCAATGATCTCACCACCAATTTATTCCTTAGCCCCCTTTACAGTATATATCGGCCCTCATCATATACTCTCCATGATCTTATAAATAAAGCTATTGGTTCTTTCTCAGTACTCATTCTTTCTCTTTTAACCTTGCCACAAGTGTCTTCCTTTCTGAAACTCTACTAAGAAGACTTTACTGACTTCAGTATTCTATCACCCATACAACCACCCTTTTGATGTTCTGTACGTCTCTAATAGCCTATTTGATTTGCACAGTTCTACCCTCCCTACTTAGTGGATGCTTTCGCCTGCACCCATTTCTAAAATACTTCCACCGTCTTCTCCATTCCTTTATCAGGACCCACTTTGAGTTTCATAATTTCCAAAAAAAAGTATTTCCCTCTTCTAAACCACTAAGGTGTGTACTGCTTGGGGGCTATGTTGTCACTCTGTCCACCACCATAATATCTATGGTGACCAAGTCATGGGAAGCCTGAAATTTAGACAAAGGGCATATATGTGTCTAGCAAATTTAAAGAGGCCAGACTACCAACTTTTTCTGCCCCACATGGACAGGGGAGGGAAGTACACAGTATGTATATGTTGATTAGAACCAATACCCTAACTGAATTAGCTGTTATTTACATGTAAAGGGGCAAAAAACAGAAGAGCTCAAAAAGATAAAAATAGAGTACACAATTGCTTGCACAATTTTAACACTATTAAGGCTTATTCTCTTATGTTTCCAAGCCTATAAGCCACTCTATAGCCTCAAATAATTTTCATAGTACAGTTTAAAAACTCAAACACAATGTTTTCATTAAATCTAGTGCAAATAACTGAATAAATCCTTATGCATTTATATGAGAAAGCAACTAATGTTCATCAGAACAAAAGACTCTTTGTTCAGGAAACACACCAAACAAATATCACTTAACATTTACTACTAAAAGGCTACCCTGATGCAAGCCTCGGCACTGGCAAATATGTAAACTACAGTGGAAAACTACTGTTTCCAATGTTCCTTGATCTCTTAAATGTGTTGCACTTAACATTCTTTACAAGGTCCAAACAGAATTCAGGAATGCAAATTGATCTTGAACACCCAATAAATTAAAATGCGAACTATATAAAGCGCATTACACAAAGATTATCCCTTCTAATTCTGGAATCTTCTACTTAATCACAATTTCAAAACAAAGGAAATTGAGACTATTTTCTTAACATGGTAAAAAAAAATCTCAAAAAGAATACACAACTGTGAAACCCTAAAAGCATTCTCATTTAAATGAGAAGCAAGCCAAAGATATTTACCATTTACTACTAGAATTAACATTATCCCAGATGTCCTGGTTAATATAATTTTAAAAGGTAAAATAAGGGTTAAATATTGACAAGACAAAATTATAATCATTTCCAATGCTATAACTGCCTTTTACAAAAATCTAATAAAAAAGTATTAGAATTAAGAGTTCATAAGATGACTAGTTAGAAAAGAGCCACCAACTTTTCTATGTTCCACTCAGAACATGTAAACTTCTTTAAAATACAATGGAAAACAGATTCCATTCACAACAGCAACAACGAGTTTTAAAATAGCAAAGCTCAACTTTAAAGATAGGCAGAATCACATGAAGAGAATCATAAAATACTGAGTCATTAAAGATGACTTGGAGAAATGATGAATGTATTGTAAAGATATCACAACTCTTTCTAAAAAATTAATTTAGAAATTCCAATGGGCTTCTTTTAGGATCTTAATAAACTGAATTAAAGGTAAACTGGAAAAAGAAATATATGAGAAATACTAGAAATCTTTAGAAAAGATCATAGGAATTCACACAACCATATAATAAGATACATTAAAAGTTATAATACTTAGGAGTTTGAAATTACTGGATCAAAAAAATAAAGATCCAATGAAGTAGAATGAGAAGCCTAGGAAAAAAAATCACATAGTTATATACGATTAGCTATATAAGAAAGATGACATTTAAACCGCTGAGGAAAGACAATTGTTAATAAGCAGTATTAAAATAACTCAATTGCCACTCTACATTAAAACACATCCCAAATAGATCAAAGATGAAAAGTTTTTTGTAACTGTGAAAGTAATACAAGGAAATAGAGATGAATCGTTATACAATCTTGGAATGTGAGAAGGCTTTCCTAAGCAAGCAGATACCATAAAAGAAAAATTTGATAGACTTAACTACACTACAAATTTTAAAATTCTGTTTAAAAGGAAAACCCCACACCAAAAACAAAATTAGGATGCAAATGACAAACTGGAGAAATTATGTGCAATGTAATTTGACAAAGTCTAACAGTTTTAAATATCATACAAAGAGCTTTCATAACTCAATTTTTTTAAATCTTCAATAGCTTAATTAACAAAGAATACTAATGGGTAAGTCAAAAAATAAAATACATTTAGTGTCACTAGCGATGAAATAAAATTTATGGAAGATACAACTTTTCATATCAAAATGGCACTTTTTAACTGCTAGTGCTGAATACAGCAAGGTTGCTGGCTTTCTCAAAACAATTAACAAGCATGAATATTAATTAAAGCTTTCTGGAAGTCAATCTACTAATATCTATTAAAATAATTTAAATATGCATAACTTTTGACTTCAGAATTTATCCTAAGGAAATAAAGATATGGGCAATGATTAATCTGTCATGAAGCTAACTGCTACACTATTTACTCAAAATTATTGAGCAAAGCTTAAATTTTCAACAATTGAAATGGTAGTTAAATAAATGATGGTAAATCCATTTGCTGGAACATTTAAAATGATGTTATACCGTAAAATCAATAATATTTTATTGACTCAGGTAAGCATTCATTCTATTATGTAAAAACAAGACAGTGGCAAAACAGCACACTAAAAAAACCTATATTTATATATTTAACATCATTTCTTTTTGTTAAAGAAAAGTAAATACCTATTAAAAAGACCTATAAGTATTCACCAAAGTGTTTATAATGATGATATCTGAGTGGAAGAAATTTTCAGAACTCCAGAAAACAATCAAACAAAAGTTTTCACCCCACCTTTACTGAAGATCAAGTACAATATAAAAAAAATACTTAGATATTAGCCATTCTGCCTTTAGCCCCCTGCCAAAGGTAAGAATCAAAAGTGAGGAACAAGCTCTGGACCTCAGAACCAGTAGCGCTCAGCTTTTCCCTACATCCAAATTACGAGCCAGAAATTTTTTTCTAAAAACTGAATGGGGGGAAGATGGGTATTATCCTCCTTAGTATAAAAAGTGTGCGCCTTTGACACTTCTAATCACAACTCTTCTCTGTCTCATTTGGGAGACAGAGGAATGATTTTTCTCCCCCAATGTATTTAAAAGGAATATATCCAACAGGCAAGCAAGCAGGCTTTCTTCTGAGCAAAGATGTTGTAAACAGGAGATTTTCAAATGTTAAATGTTCTCTTTCCTCAGTGCAAATATGCAGCCTCACTACAAGAGGGCCAAAAAGACTCTGGCAGTACTCGGCTCTCAACAATAAGCAATAGCCAAACTGTCAATTCCATCTGCTCCCCTCCGAAAAAATGACAAACCATTACATGGTGGTGCCAGGGGTCCCGGGATCTTTTTAAGGGGTTTTCTGAAGGGCATTCATTTTCACAATATTAAGATGCTCTCTAACTTTTTTTCTTAGCACTTGAGAGCACCAATCTTGATACTACATGATGACAGCTTTAATGCTGATAACAAAGAAATATACCATCTTTAACACCATAATCTTTATTAGAGATGTTGTTTCCAGAACTGTCTTCCTTTCTTATTGGTCAAAGCTCTAAATTTCAACCACGTCTGTTGTCTCAGGAACTTAGTTCCAATAAATTGCTAATCTTTCCTGAATATCTTACTTCTTGCTTTCCTTAAGAATGTAAAGAAACAAATGTAACATCCCTTCAACTTGTATCCCTCTGTAGTGATTTTCAAAGTGCCTGCACAGTGGAATTACCCAGGGAACTTCAAAACACCTGTGTAACTATTCTATCGTAACAGCAAGTAAACCAGTAGTTTCCAGTGGGTGAAAAGGAAAGATGACAAAGAGAAACAAGAAAACTTTTAGAGGTGATGATACGTTCATTATTTTTATTGTGGTGATGGTTTTGCAAGTGTAAACATGCCAACAAACTGCACACTTTAAATATGTGTAGTTTATTAAATGTCAATTATACTTTAATAAAGCTGTTGATATAAATAGTGATGTCTAGGTCCCAACCCCCACACACAACTTGGCATGGGGGTTCCCCTTGGATTTTTGGATCCTTAAGCTCCCCAGATGTTTGTAAATGTGCAACTAAGACTGAGAACAACTACTCTATAGCTATCTTTATCCCCTCTCTCGATTTTTTATTTCAGTTTTCTTAAAATGCCTCACTCAATCATATCTACTTTATCATTACCCACTCTTTCTCACTTTTCTGAAGACTGGTTTCTGAATCACCACTCAGCTAAAACTGTACTTGCTAAAGTCACCAATGGACTCCTGACAAACTCACTGGTCCCTGGAGTCCTCTCCATACTTGACAGCTCTTTACAGCATTCAAAACTGCTGGTCCATTCCCCCTTCTTTGAAAATCTCTGCACCCATAGCATCTCTCCTGCCGGCCCTGCCACCTTTCTCTAACTACTACAGTACACTTCTATCTCTCTTTCATTCGATTCTTCTACCTATTCCTGCTCTTCATCAGTCTGTTCTCTTGGTGTCTGCTTTTATCATGCTAAAGGCTTTCCCTGAATCATTTCAACATTACCAAATCAATGGAGCTTCCGTTTAACCCCCAATGTTCTCTATAAACCCAATTTCCTTTATAAATTCTACACCCATAGATCCAAAAATCCACATCTTTACCTGAATGCCCCATAGCTTCCTCAAATTCAAAAAAAATAAAAAATAGAATTTATCATCTTCCCTCCATTTACTCATTTTCAATCAATGAAACCAGGTCAAATCCTCAGGCTCCTTCTTTCTTCCCAAAGGTCACAGGACCTATCAGATTCTACCCTACTCTGCCAGAGTGATGGTCTAAAACAGAAATCCATTTAATGGCTTCTTGATCACCTTCAACCCAATCCCCTTAGCCAGGTAACAATGCCCTGGTCTGGCCCTCAACCACTCCCACTCTTCTCATATCCTACCATTTCCCTCCTTAACCTCTGCATTCAAGTCATATCAATGTCAATTATCTTGACTTTGGATTTGTCATTGACAATGACATTTCTACATTGTCTTGGTTTGTCATGCCTCCTTGCCTTCTCACTTTATTCTCCTCTTGGAAAGGTATTGCATTACTTCCTGCACTTGGCAAAATGACATCATACTTCAAAATTCTACTGTGTGCTCCTGACTCTACCCTACACCAAGCTTGTAGCCATCTCCTTCTCTGCTTCCTTACCACACCAGGCGTATCTCTAATCATACTTATCACATGGTATTATAATTGTTACTTTACTTATCTGTCTTGTAAATTAAACAGTAAGTTCCTTGATAAAAAGAGCTATGACATTTATTCTTGTAACCCTAGTACCTATTCAGCCTGAGTCAGTACAAAAGAAATTTGTTTGACATAATTTTAATTTTTTACAAAATGTAAACTACGATGTTAGTCTTGATACTAACATCATTTAAAGATTTATTAATATTCATTATAAAGTAAATATCAAACACCAGAATCCTAAACAAAACAGTCAAATATCTTTTAAGATATCAAAAATATCTTAAAATATCTTTTAAGATATCAAAAATATCTTAAGATATTTTTGAACTGTCAAGATGACACCACTCTAAAAAATGCAACCCAAGAGCAGATTTCAGAAAAGAGAAACACACCAAAGAAAGGAAACATACCAAGAATAACATACTGACCTGGCCAATGCCTCATCTGGAGGTCCATATCCAGGTACTGTGAATGCTGATAACTAACAGTGTGTGTAACCCCTCTACGGTAATAATCACGGTCATAGTAAATAAAAAAAAATAAGCAAAATCCAGAGTTTGTTTTCTAAACATGTGATGGTTTTCCCCCTTGCCATTTTGTTTCAATGAATTATTTGAATAACCGACTTAGAAGCTACTATTGGCCAAGCCGATCCTCAAGTCAGTATTTTTCCTTTCTTGCTATTCCTTGCACTTTAAATATATGGTGCTTTGGACTAACACCCATCCTACAACCTTAAAACGTATTAACCTAAAGAAAAAAAGTGCCCCGAAATTTGGGGTCGGCGGGTGAGGTGTGAGAGTTTGGACTTTCAGAGGATAAGGAAAACAAGCCTCCCAGGTCTATCCTTATTACTTCATGCAGACAAGATTTTAAACGCTGAAATCTCAAACTGCAAAGCTTGTCATGAACCAAAGAGGTAGTATACCTGCTCCGAAAACTACGTGTGACTCAAAGACAAAAAATTTGCAAAAGGACAGTTTGGTCCTGCGGCCAGTGGGACAGTCTCCGAGACAAGCAGCGGCTGCCAGTGGAACAAACTCCCCCTACCTGCAGCGCGGGCGGCTGCCGGGCGTGCGGTGGTGTATCTACCGCAGACCCCACTCCGTGCGGTCGAAGCCACTAGGGCAAAATGACAATCTTTCAGAAAAGTCTACACTGTGAGTGTACAAAGCACACATGTGCTCACTGAAGGGCGGGCACCTAGGTTAGCTAAAGCGTGCAAACTTGGGGTCTTTAAATGCAACAATTTTCAGACAAAACCCAGACTATTCTGGAGCACGTTAAGATCAGCCTCGGAAGAGGAGTAACTCATAGAAAGAAGGGGCTAGTGCCGAAGAGGACATCTAGTGTAATAACCAAGGAAAGAATCGTGGCTGCTTGCTGAATCTCTGCGTCCTGCCGGGGGCCAAAGACCAAAGCGAAAGCTTTCGAAGGACGAGGGGGGTCGACAGTGACCATTTTGGCCACTAGACAGGACCCCGGACGGAGAGCCGTAGCCTCGCTGGACCGGGAGGAAGGATGGGAAGGGTCGGGCTGGAGCATCAGCCGCGGTGGGGCGGGGGCGAGGGGCTCCCGCCCTAGTTCGACCCGAAGAGGGGTGGCCGGGCCGCTAAGGCAGCGGCAGCAGGTCACGCCCGGGGTCTGGACCGCTCCTCGCCGGGGAGAAGAAAGACCCGAGTCCGAGCGCACGAAGCTGCACCGGCCAGGCAGCAGCAGTAGCAGCAGGAGGGCTGCGCCCAACTTCGGGGCGAGCAGCCCCCGAACGCAGCCCACTGACCCGGCCGGCTGCGCGAGGCCCGCGACTCCTCGCGCTGGAGCCGTTACCCCAAATGAAGCCGCTGCCCGGGACACAAAGTCCCGGCCCCTTCCCAGCCGCAGCCTCGCCCCGGCTCCTCCCTGACAAAAAAGTTATCGGTCCTCCGCAGCCTTGGGGGCCGCCGTGGGTCGCTCCACCGGACTCACCAGAGCGGCTCCCTGAGCTCCACCTCCAGATCCTCCACTTGTCTGGCTCGCAGCGACAGCGACGGCGTCTGCTCTGCCTTTTCCCGGGTAGCAGCAGCACCTGCCCCCCTTCTTCCTAGCAAAACGGGTCCGGATGAGCCATCTTCCCCCTCTGCTCCCTGACTGACAACCCAGCTCCAAGAGCCGCCACCGCCGCCAGCCACTCTGACAGGCAGAACTAGAGACCCATCCCCAGACAGCCAACCACCACCGCCCCAGGCCAGATCCGCCTATTGGCGTCTCCTAGGGAGGGACCAGAACAACTTCTCCACCAATGAGAATCCCCCTCTGCTGGGTCTGGGGGCGGATCCCGGAGGTGGGAGGGAGGGCAACTTAGGTGGGCGTGGTTCTCAGCAGCGGGCGTGGTCGGAGCGCCCAAAGGGAGATGATTGACTGGAAGATTTGCGGTGCTGGCTAGGCAATAGTTATCAGTGAAGGCCTGCCTCCTAGACTCAGAGTCATTAGGATTTATGGTACTCTCAGAAGAATATAAGCTTTTAGTAGTGATGTTAATCATAATCACAGAAGAGAAACTGATATTTTAGTTTCTTGATCAGAAGGATTTACTTCCTAGTAAGTTGAGAAATAACAATTTATCAAAATCTTATCAAATTCTAAGAGAAAGAAAATGTACATTTCTGCAAAGTGATAATAAAAACTCTTCCCACTTTATTATATCATTGCTTTTGGCCTTAGCCTGGAAAAAGTCACATAAATTTCCCAGTTTTCTTTCCATGGGCTGTTTTTCCTTCATTTGTTTTGTTTTTTCAATATTCCCTCCCTACTCTTTGCCCAAACAGACATTATTTTGTGTAATGACTGGAACCTGAACACATCTGAGCCTGCTCTTAACTATATTTCCTCTGTTTTTGACCTAGTCAACTCCTCCTACCACATCCTTCTCAAATCCAATCAGAATTAACTAGAAGAAAAATAGACCTTCACCCTGGAAGACAGATGGTCATTCCAGGTTTTCCTTGGAGAGGGGAAAGGCTTCTAAAGCAACCAGTGATCTCTTCAAACATGCCACACATGAACACGAATATACATTACTTGCCCTGACCAGAGTTGCTCAGTTGGTTGGGTGTTACCCTGCAAGTGAAAGGTTGCTGGTTCAATGCCTGGTGGAGGCTCGTGGGCACAGGTTCGATCCTGTGTCCAGCACATACAAGAGGAAACCAACTGATGTTTCTCCCTCACATTGATGTTTTGCTGTCTCCTTTTCTCCCTTCATTTCCCTCTCTCAAGAGTAAATAAATAAAATCTTTTTTAAAAAAAAAAGAAAACAAAATATATAACTTGCTATCAAAAGGGCATCAAGCAAACAATTTCAGGTAATCATTAAGGGAGATCTATAGAACAATCAGGATCCCCCTTGCAAGAGCATAGTCAAGGTTATTAGCAAATAATAACAATATGCAGTAAAAAGGGCAACAGAGCTGAGCTCAAAGAGCAAGGAGATCACACAGGAAGAAATTATTGTGTTTAAGAAAGCCAGGGACCTTCACAAGGAAGGAGATGTTTGAATTGGATCTTAAAAGGTAGATAGGAGTTTGCCAGAGAATAAAATCAAAGAGCATTTCAGGAAGAGAAAACATCATGTTCGGAGGCACGGAGTTATAAAAGGGCACTGAGTGGTTGGGGAACGTTGGAAAAATGGGTAGGGCTGAAAGGTAAGTAGCAGCCAGAAATTAAGCTAGAGCAAAAGGTTGAGGTGATTGTAAAAGACCTCATTAGCTACACTAAGGTATTTAGATGAGCACTGTCCAACAGAGCTTTCTGCAAAGACAGAAATGTTCTGTATATGTGTTGTCCAATAGGAGAGCCACCAGCCACATGTGACTGACTATCGAGTACTTTCAATATGGTATAGCTGAAGAACTCAATTTTTATTTGAATTTTAATAACTCCTATATTGGACAGCTTAGATTTAGACTTCATTCTACAGAGAGTCAAGGACCAACAGAATTTTTTAATCATGTGGACAACACAATCAGTTTTATTTTAAAGGTTGAATATCTTAAAGCCTGTGTAGAGGGTATCTGTTCTCCTTGACAGGAGTCTTGACAGATCAGAATGGGGTATTGGAGGAGGATTGGCAGGATAATTTAGGTCAGCTGGGCCAGAGCCAGGCCAGCGGAAGTGTTTACCCAAATGATAGGGATAGGAAGATGTAAAAAGTATGTTATACCCTGACATCTTAGAGAACACAAGTAGTCAAAACCAGGGAAACTGAATTCTGCTATCAAGTCCTGGCAGAATGCAAGAGTGAGGGGCCAAAAAAGGAAGAAAGCCAAAGGGTCAGCTAGCTAGCTCACAAAACAAGGAGAGAGCAAGAGTGAACAGCGGAGTACACACCCAGTCAGTTTTACTGGCCATTATCCATGTGAGCCACCGTGTGTTGGTGTGATTTAAAGGGCCAGAGAATTTAGTGTCAGGAAGACCCGTTAGGACCAGGGGCAAAACTCCAGGAGAGAACCACACCTGTGGAAGTAGGGAGAAAACCACACCTGTGGAAGTAGGGATGGAAGGGAGGGGCAAATACTTTCTGACTTTCTGTACTATGCAAGGCATTCAGCTTGACAAGGACACAAAGGAATGCTAGATGCTTCCAAGATACCTAGCTGGATAACAAACAGGTAAAAAGATTAAGCAAAGTTAAGCAAAGATTAATCATTCAACACAACAATAGCAGAGATGACACAAAGCATGACTGATTTATTATTCAGATGATTTCCTAGGCAATAACTGCTGTGTGGGTTCAGAAGAGAGACCAAGCCCTGTAGTCAAAGGCAGTCAGGGAAAGCTTCATAACAGAGGTACTACTGATCCGGGTCTTGAAAAAGGGACAGGAATTTGAATCAGGAACAAAAAAGATGTGCGAAGAAGAACCTCTTGGAATGCCTGAAAAAGGAACAAAAGAAGAGAAGCACGATCCACGGACAGAGGGCACCAGAGGCCATTTGGGCTGGCCGGAGCCTGGCAAGAAAGGTTGGGGACAGAAAATAGAGCACCTTGAATGCAAATTCCAGTGTTCAGGCTCTGTCCTTTCGCCTAGTGGTTTCCTGGCAGCTTCATAGAATTACTTAGGATGCCATTTCAAAATATAAATAGCCAAACTACACTCATGCCAAATAAATCAGAAAACTGGGGGTGGAGCCTGTACGTGATTCTGACATACACCCAGGGTTAGAACATAGAAATGACAGCATAACATTTTAGTAATAGCCAGTCAGGACCATGCACAGGATGGAGTGAGTGGAGAGAGAACTGAAGGCTGCCTAGTATATTTACATATCTGTTTCCTTTGTGCAAGAAGACAGGAAGCACTTGACTGCCTGACTTCACTTCCTGTTTTGCAGTGGTAAGATGATATAGAGTAAGTTGTCTTTCCTCTAGAGCAAAACCAAAACACAAATTTATGTTTATAAGCCACTCTCCTTCTTATTACAATTTGTGCATATAAAAATTATTTTCAATAATAACAATCTTCAGTTAACCATTACATATAACTATTAGTATTTTAGCAGCAAAGCACCAGGAAAATGCCCGAGAACATTCTATTTTAAAAGGGAAATGCTTTTAACCTACTTTATTAAAGTCAGCATATTCCAGACCTTCCCCACCCATCTTTGCTAGCCTCGGATAGCTGTAAGCACAATTCTACATTAACAATTAAAATGCATTTACCTTCTTGCAAATATGCTTATTAAAATGTCAGTTGATCATTATAAAGCATGAACATTTTTTCTACAATATTACATTTCAGGAACTTTAAGGGAATTTAGTTCAAATACGTTTCTATTAAAATCAGCCAGAAGATAGCTAGGTAACATAAATATTTTTTCCAGTTTTACAGAAATATAATTGACATATAACAGTGTGTAAGTTCAAGGTACAATGTGATAACTTGATATATATATATGTGTATATATATATACAGTGAAATGATACATAAGGTAGTAAACACATCACCTCATATAGTTACATTTTTCCTTTCTGCGTGTGTGTGTGGTGAGAACATTTAAGATCTACTCTGTTAGCAACTTTCAAGTATATTATACAGCACCATTAACTATAATCGCCATGCTGTCCATCACACCCACAGACCTTACTCGCCTCAGAACTGGAAGTTTGTGTGCTTTGACCAACATCTCCCCGTTTCCCCCACCTCCAGTCTTCGGCAACCACCCATCTATGCTTTGTTTCTATCTCACATGACTGGTTTAAATGAAAGAGGAGAATTTTGCCTTGAAAAGAAATAAACATGAAAAACATGTTACTTTAACGATCGGCATCTATTTTTAAAAATCAAAACAAAAAGAATGTGACTGAGGTCCTTCTGTCTTGCTGTGCCAGATTCCCTTTAGGTCTAAGAGAGCTGCTCCAGCCAGTGCCCCCAGCCAAGGCAGCAGCCTAAGCCATTGTGTGTGCATACAACCCTCTTCACACAACCAGACGACCGGAAGGCAGCCAGGCCTAAAGGGTGCGCTGATGTGAGCACTCTACCCAAACAGGGATGGTGGTGACTACCCACACCCATTCTCTTCCAAGAATCTGAACTAGAAATGGAAAGGGAAAATCAATCATCTGGTAGGAGTAGAAGCTAAAAAGTAAGACAGTAGGAAGAAGCCCTAGGAGGGGTAAGTTACGAGAGATCTATGAGTAAAGTGAAGACATTAGGCAGAGAAAAGACATATAAAGTAGAGGATGAAGCAGCTGGTACCGAAGGAACAGCAGAAGTAGAGACAGAGTAGAATGAGTCACTGTAACAAAGATGGCGACCAGTGAAGTCCTGCTGTCCAGGGGACAGTGAGATGGCCACTTCCTACAGCTCCAGTCCCCTGTGTTAGGGCTCAGCATCTCCGAGGCCCAGCAATGGCTCTGCCCAGAGTCCTATAAGATTCCCATCTGCAGCTCCTAAGATATTCTAAGTGAATTGCTGTACCTTTCACCTTCTATAAACCAGTGAGTAAATTCCCAGAACTGTGGACCAGGTGAAAGAAGCTGGACCAATTGCATTTTGCAAAGAGAACTTTATACTTCAATACTGGTTACAAGTTTTTCTAGGAGTAACATCTAGAAAGAAGAAAACATTCTCCATATTTTTCAAAGGAGATCCGTATATTAAAGTTAATTTTAATATCTTTGTAACAGATATTTTAAGGGAAAAGTCTTCTTTCTCTTGGTTTAGAAGAGCACAGCCAATCTTGTTGATCTTGACAAGAAAGTCACATAGATGGAGTAGAAAACCTAATGACTAACTGCTACCCAGATCGGAAATGAAACAATATCCCCATATATCTTCTAAGACATTTTATTAACCATTGTCTTCTAGAAGAATTATTGTTGGCTAAATCTTGTTATATGGCTTTTACGAATCACGTTTTTAAAATATTTTATGACCTGGGGAAAAGATGAAAAGGACGGATATAAAACAGTATACTTGACATCGTTACAATTTTGCAAATGTTTGTGTCAGGAGACTGTATCAGCAACATATAAGCATAGAGGAGTCATGGGTGAATTTTATTTTCTTCTTCACACACGTTTTTGAATTTACCAAATGTTCTACAATAAACAGGAGTCAGTTTAGAACCAGAAAAAGAGATATACATTACTTTTTAAAATAAGGAGACAACAGACTCCATATCACATTGTGAATTCTGCCCATGTGAAGCTCAGTTAAACATTTTACTTTTACTTTCATTTTACTAAACATGAACATTTTACTAAACATTTTACTTTCAGCCAATTAGTCCTTCAAATCCTTTAAAGTGCCCTAGAAATTCCACAGAGAAGCTCTTGTTGTTGCTGGAAGCAAAAGACCTCTCTAGTGAGCACTTAGTGAAAAAATACAAGCTTGTATGGAGATTATCTCCTCCAAATGGCAGCCCAAATAACAAAAAACACAGAAAAAAATGTATAGATAAGAGACTGCAATAAACAGGGACACCACCAGCTCAAAGCAGAACTGTGCTTTGTCATCTTTGGGTCCCCACAGTAGTAAAAGTAACAGCTCGGCCCACGGGAGAACTTCAGAAATACCGGCTAAAGCAGAACAGGAAAAGATGGCAGTTCCCTCTGCTGTCTTGGTTTGGTTTACGAATCTTTTCCAGCTTTGCAGACCCATCCCCAAGTCCATAGGCCAAGTGGAAACATGATTTCTCCCCTTTCTGACCACTCGCTGTATACGTGAGTATACAGTACACTTCAGTGAGTATTCAGTGAGTATACTGTGTACTTCATCGGAAACAAGATATTTCCATTGTATTCAGTATAACATTTCATTGTGTATTACCTTGAATATTTCGAAAATTGTTTCCTATGTGTTAACTTCTCGCCCAGAGAGCAGGTCACACACCTCTTTGGTTTCCTTGCCAAGTGTATCCCCAAATAATTCAAGAAGCACAAGTAACGGTTAACGGGTAGATGAGTCTGGGAAGGAGAGGGAGAGAAAGAAATGGCGGGAAGAACCACACCCCCCAAAGAATTTTGCCAGCCCATTCATTCTGGTATGTAATGCTTGGGTTAGGAGAGTCTACTGTATGAATAATACTTCCATTTTCAAATTTTGTTCTCATGTACTTAGTCATCATCACCACACCCTGATATTTAAGCCAGTAAAACGTTTCAGTGAGCGGATTCAGCATCATCAGCAACATTCACGAAGGACACCGTCCAGCTGGTCTTTCTTAGTACCCGTTATGCCAGTGGAACCAAGGACACCCTCTCTAGACCTTCTCTGCTTAACCGAGACACTTCCTCAGCACAGGCATGGGATACGTGTCCAGGCCTAGCTATCTTGTGACATTTAAAGGTTGCAGTCCCAAAAAACCTCCACCTCTATGGACTGAACCATGATAATAATCCCTAAAGTCACTCTTGAGGATTTTTTTTCAAATTTAAACTACACCAAGAAGTGAAAAATCACATCAGTCATGAAAAAGCAAGCAAAGATGAAATGATGATGTCCCTAAGAAAGGGCAGAACAAAGCTTTCAGAGAGGAAATAGGGAAAGCAAAGGAAAGGAATGTGGACAGACGTCTGAGCCTGACCATGTCTGGGGCAGTCTCTCACTCCGGGGTCCATGGGCAGTAAGACACGCTCAGGCGCTGAGAAAAATCAGGGAGACTGTTGAAGAAAATATAGCCTAAAGGGATTAAGGAGGGGTGGGTCATGCTGACTCGGACCATCCCTGCCACTCTGCAGTTATACTTCTTAGCTGAAGTATACATATAAAAAATTAGAGAAAACAGAAAAACGACCACCTCAGTTGATTGGTGCAGATGAATGACGCAACCACAGACCCAGGTCAAGAAAAAGAACTGACAACAAGCTCCCCTGGGCCTGTTCCTAGCATCACCTCCCCCCTCCTTCCCCAGATAACCTCAGCTTTGCCTGCTGCTGCCTTAGTGGGTCTGCCCATTAAATTTTATGGAACTGGAATCACACAGCGCATCTGCTTTGGAGTCTGACTTTTTCACTCCATGTTATGTTTGTGGAATCTACCCATATTTCCTGTTGGAATTATAGTTTATTCTTTTTCATTGCTGTACGGTATCCTGCTGTATGAATAAGCTACAACGTATCTGACAATTCTACAGCTGAGGGATGTTTGGGTTGGTTTCAGTGGAGGGTCAGTGCTATTACAAATAATGATGCTGCGAGCAGTCTTGTCCACGACCCTCAGTGCACACTTATGGGCACTTTTGTGGTGTATATCCAAGGGTGGAATTACTGGGTCTAGGTTCAGCATATGCTCTTATTTGCATGATACTGTCAAATCATTTTGCAAAGTAATTATATCATTTACACACTCATCAGTAGAATATGAGGTTTCCAGTTGCTCAACATCTTTGTCAATATTTATATGATTCTTTTAAATATTTATATGAGTCTTAAATTCCAGCTATTCAGGTGGGTACATAACAGTATCGAACTGTGGTTTTAATTTGCATTTCCCTGATGACTAATGCTGACTTTTTCATGCTCTGCAATTTTAAACCTTCTCTGTAAGTCTGTTTCATTGCAAATCACTGCTCAGCCACATTTTAATTTAGAATCAAGTCATTTTAATTGAAATACATTTGATGTCTAACATTTTATAAATTTAAGGTGCACAGCATTTTGACTTGATACATTTATATCTTGCAATATGATTACCATTGTAGCTATAATTAGCACTTCCATCATGTCACATAATTTTAATTTCCTTTTTGTGGTTGGAATAATCAAAATATAGACTCTTAATGAGTATGATGATTATGATACAATAACGTGGCCTATAGTCACCGTACTATTCTATATATCAGATCTCTAGGACCTGTTTTTCTACCAGTTGCAAGATCAACAATCATTTATTAAGTTCCTAATGTGAGCCTCAGAGTCTGTGTCAGTTGTCTTCATGTACATGGCCTGAAGTCAGTGGTGAGAGATTTTTCTGGTGTGAGTAATACCTGGTCAGTCCTGCTGGTTTAGTTCTGCACACTGTCACTGACATTGTACAAAAAAATATTTCTGAGAAAAGAATGTGCCGGCAAGGGTGAGGGCAGAGAACTGGGGAAAGAATTAAGTATAAAAAGTAAAAACCAGTTGGGTTTTCAAACTTTACAGCTTGAAAATAGTTAATGACAGTTTCTACAACTAAGCAATTTAACCTATTAGCTATAAAAGAGGATTATGATCAGTACTGATGCAGATAATACTAGTTCTTATAAACAAAGGGAAAAGCAAAATTTGGCTGGTGTTTGATGGTATTGGTGAAATTTGGTGTGTGATGGTATTGTGAAATAACAATCTCCTCGAAAGATCTTTCTTTGAACAACTCACAGACAAAATAGATTTTCTGAAAATGGAGGTGAACATTTTATAGCATGATGTTCTCCGAGAGCCAAAAAGTTAACTTGGCCTCAAATCCCACTGACAGTTTTCTTTAGAGCTGGCTACAAATTACCTCCTTCTGCGCCTCCCTGGAGAAGCACTGCTACATGACCTTCCCCTCTGTCCCAGGTCGTGAATATCCCACTGTAGGCTCTGTTTCAGATTGAAACATGGTAAACGTGCAGACAGTGGCCAGGAATGAGAATATGAGGAGAGTACTTGGGAATGGTAACACACTATACTCTAAGTAACAACCTTAAACAGTTAAATGCAACTTTGTTTAGCAGATCTTCTGCTGAAATCTCACTGAATCAAGGACGGATAGACCTCCACCCAGCAAAGGGCCAGGGACAGTCTGAAATGCCGAGCCATATTTGAAAGGGGGAAGATGACCAGCTCCTGGCTGAGCCAGGAACTAGCCTT
>PVKM010000837.1:0-92191 GCA_004027735.1 Carollia perspicillata | reverse complement strand
CCTATTTTCTACCTACCATCTATGCTCTACTTTTTCTCTGTACCTTCCCCCCCGTCCTCCTCCCACTCCCCTGTTGCTAACCCTCCATGTGATCTCCATTTCTGTGGTTCTGTTCCTGTTCTGGTTGTTTGCTTAGGTTGTTTTTGTTTTTGTTTTAGGTGTGGTTGTTAACAATTGTGAGTTTGCTGTCATTTTACTACACATGTTTTTTATCTTCTTTTTCTTAGATAAGTCCCTTTAACATTTCATATAATAAGGGCTTGGTGATGATAAACTCCTTTTACTTGACCTTATCTGGGAAGCACTTTATCTGCCCTTGCATTCTAAATGAAAGCTTTGCTGGATAGAGCAATTTTGGATGTAGGGCCTTGCTGTTCATGACTTGGAATACTTCTTTCCAGCCCCTTCTTGCCTGTAAGGTCTCTTTTGAGAAATCAGCTGACAGTCTGATGGGAACTCCTTTGTAGGTAACTGTCCCCTTATCTCTTGCTGCTTCTAGAATTCTCTCCTTCATTTTAATCTTGGCTAATGTAGTTATGATGTGCCTTGGTGTGTTCCTCCTTGGGTCCACCTTTTTTGGTGCTCTCTGAGCTTCCTGGACCTCCTGGAAGTCTATTTCCTTTGCCAGATTGGGGAAGTTCTCCTTTATTATTTGTTCAAATAAGTTTTCCACTTGTTGCTCTTCCTCTTCCCCTGCTGGTACCCCTATTATTCAGATGTTGGAATGTTTCAAGATGTCCTGGAGGTTCCTAAGCCTCTGCTCATTTTTTTGAATTCTTGTTTCTTCATTCTTTTCTGTTTGGTTGTTTCTTTCTTCCTTCTGGTCCACTCCATTGATTTGAGTCCCAGTTTTCTTCCCATCACTATTGGTTCCCCTTGCATTTTCCTTCATTTCACTTAGCATAGCCTTCATTTTTAAATCTAATTTGTGACCAAATTTAACCAATTTTGTGAGCATCCTGATCACCAGTGCTTTGAACTGTGTATCTGATAGGTTGGCTATCTCTTCATCACTTAGTTGTATTTGTTCTGGCGCTTTGATCTATTCTTTCATTTGGGCCATTTTTTTTGGTCTTATTGTGCCTGTTATGTATGAGGGGTGGACCCTTAGGTGTTCACCAGGGTGGGGCAACCCAGTCACTGGGTTGTGATGCTGTATGTGGGGGCAGGGTCAGAGAGGGAACAATGTCACTTGCTATGCTCTCTGTTCTATTTCAGTGCCTCCCCCCACTTCTCCCAAGTAAATTGGGCCCTTCTGGTGCTGATTGCCATGTGGGTGGGCTTGTGTACATTCTAGGACCCTGTGGGTCTCTCCAACGAACTCTCCTGTGAGGCTGGGAGTCTCTCCCACTGCCTCAACCCCCACAGGTGTTTTGAGGCTTTATTTCCCGGCATTGAGACCCTGGGTTGCGTGTTCTGTTTGGCTCCCCAATTTCGCCTGGTTTATCTGTGCGTGAATGTGGGACTGCTTGGTCAGCCAGCTTCCTTGCGCACCATGCCAGGCTTCACAATCGCCACTGGGTCTGCCTGTTGCCACCCCATGCCCAGGGTCCTCCTGCTCGCTGGTACCACCGCTTCTTTTTGCTGGGACACTTCTCCACTGGGCTGCCTAACTCCACCCCTCTTACCAGTCTGGATGAATGTGTCTATTTTAACTCCTTGGTTGTTGGACTTCTATATACAGTTAAATTTTCTGTCAGTTCTGGTTGTTATTTTGTGTCTAAATTGTTGTCCTTATTTTGGTTGTGCAAGGAGGCACGGTGTGTCTACCTATGCCTCCATCTTGGCTGGAAGTCTAAACTGAGTCTTTCAATGGACTAGATAAGTGCCAAACAAGGGACATTTGTAGCTTGCCCTGTCCCCCAAACCTAAGTCCCTTCTCTTCACAGTTCTAAGCAAAGTTGTCACACAAAGATCTCTTTGAGGCTCAATATTATAGATAAATCTTAGCCTTATTTTCCTGTTTTCTTCATTGTGAAGCATTATTAATCAATCCCTCTTTTGTGAAATTTTCTTTTGCTTTGAGATCTGACATCACATCCCTTGTTTTCCTCTTAGTTCTACCCAGTGTTCTTTTACATTTCCTTTTCTTCTGTTTACACTTAACTGTGGGTAGTTTCCAAGGTTCATGTCCCAGCCAACTCTTTTTTGACTATACTCTCTTTCTTATTAATCACACCCACTCCCATGTATTTATTTACCATCTATTGGCATCTACTGATTTATGCTCCCAGGTCACTACCACAGTCTCATCCACATCTGTCTCTGGAGCTCTCCATTGGAATGTGCCAGAGCACATTTCTATGTGCATGTCCCATAGGCACCTTGAAGTCAGTCAGCCCTTACTTGTAAGAGAGCAGAATCCTTTGGCAGATGGGAAAAGCTAAACTACAGGCTCTAGGCTGAGCTTCTGGGAGTGACTGTGAGAGACTCTATTGCTCCTGCTACCACCTTCCAAATGGAGATGCTGCCATTCAGGCACTAGAACGGCCTGGCTCTGCCACACCAGCAAGATGGATCCTCACTTCCTGCCTCTTTTCTCACTTCATTTGGTTTTGACTTAAGTCGTGCGCTGATGCTCATGGCTGCTGGAAAGTAAATCACATTAAAACTCTAGGTATAGTAGAGTCCAGGGTATGTAGTTTTTAGTTTTCCACTTTCTGTGATGCAGGAAGATGCACAAGAAGGAAGTTTGAATAAATGTTGAGAAAGCTAAATCGCAATACCTTAGCATGTCTAAAACTGAGCCTTCACTTTCTCTGCACAGCCCACCCTCACTAGGACTGCCCAGTTACCCACCTGAAATGTGTGAATCATCTTCAGTTTCCTCAGTTTCTCTTTTTCCCTCACCTTGGGTCCCAATATGCACACACATACCCTTTGTCATCAAAATCCTATTGGTCTTACCTCCTTATATCTTTCAAATCCATCCATTCTCTTCATTATTTCCATCACCACTTTAGTTCAGTCTGACTGTTGCTGTAACAAGAGCCCTAACTAGTGTCCCGGTTCCAGTGTCACCCATACTACTCATAAGATGAAGCGTCAAGAGCAAGTGTTCTAGCATTAATCTAATTAAGTCAGCCTGTCACTTAAAAACCTTAAAGACTCCTTATTTTTAGTATATGGGTGGAACGTGCACACACGCCTGTTTATAATATTTTGTGTCTCATCACTGGTGCTCCAACACCATCCCCACAACACATTTGCATCTTGATTTCCAGTCGTACTGAATTACTTGCAGTTCTGCAAAAGCTCCGAGCTCTTTCATGCTTCTAAGCCTTTGGACATGCTACATTTTATTTGCAACTCCTCCACCATAATTCTTATTTCTCTATAATCCTTATGGTTCATTTGTCTGATTTCTACTCATAATTTATAAGCCAGATGGGGCACTCTCCCCTTTGAATAACTTCCCAGAGGGTCACCACTACAATGAGTGACTCACTGCGGACAGACGCTTTGTTTACTGCTGCATGGCTAAAGCAAGTGCAGGGGCTCACACGCTGGGTCCCATCAGGAAGACGTGTGGTGTGTGGAGGGGAGAGGCTGTATTTCCTAAAAATGGGCACAAGAGGGCAACAAATAACTTTTAGACCAGTTTTGCAGTTACAGGTTTTAGTTTTTTTAAATTTATTTTTAGAGAGAGAAGAAAGGAGGGAGAAAGACAGGGAGAGAAACATTGATCAGTTACCTCTCATACATACACACCTCACCCTACTACGCCAACCAGGGCCAAACCCACAATTCGGGTTTGTGCCCAGACTGGGAATAACGCTGGGGACCTTTTGCTTTGGGGGACAGGAGCCACCCGGTCAGGGCTATACTTGTTTTTTCGTAAATCCCATTTACTCTTCCAACTGACTGTTGATATAGTTCACGTAGCACGACTCTCAATGTACACCTGAGAGGAGGGAAGATTCCTAATGACTCAGAACTGTAGTTCATTTGTATTCTGGTTGTCTTCTCAATGCCAGGCACTTCACTAAGTATTGGTAATTTTAAAAAGATAAAACAGTTTTTACATTCAAGGAATCAAGAAATTAATGGAAAAAGAAGTGATTCTGAATTTTCTTTATTCCCTGACACATAAAGAAACAAGTGATTTAACCCATTTTCATCAGTAGAAATGGCTGCTTAAGACAATAGAAAGGTTAGCTATTGGGCACGTGTAAGATGAAAATTAGGATCTCCTAAATGATTGACATGTTCGAAAAGCACAGTCACCACCAACCCAGCAAATTCCTTGCCAAGTAATTCTAGGATGGCTGGAGAAGCATGTTCCTTCTTCAGCCCATTGCTTTTTTCCCCCTTTTATCTTAAATAGACTACCTTTTAGAGCCATTTTATATTCATAGCAAAATTGGAAAGTGGAAAGTACAGAGAATTCCCATACACCCTCTGCCCCACATACCCATATTCTCCTCCATACAATGCTCAACAGCAAAGTGACCCCTCACGTGAACTCAGGGTTTGGGTGATAATGATGTGTCACTGTACACTCATCAGTTACAATAAACGCACCTTTCTGTACATCCTGTTGTACATTCTATGGATTTTGACAAATTTATAATGACATGTATCCACCATTACAGTAACATATTAGTTTCACTGACTTAAAAAATACTCTGTGCTCTGTCCTACTCTCTAAGTCCCATCAATGACTGCCTTACAGTTAGGTCTTTTCCTGGAATACATACTGTTGGGATAGAACAGTAGGTGTTAGACTCTTCCATGTCTTGCCCTATGCATCTGTTCCATTTGGCTGCTCCTGAGTTGTAGCCTTTCTAGTAAATGTGAATACTAAGTAAAGCACTCTCCTGAGTTCTGTGAGCTATTCTAGCAAACTGTTGAACTTGAGAAGGGGGTTTTAAGAACACCAGATTTATAAACAGCTGGTCAAAAGTGTGGGAAGCAGAGCTTCCCACAATTGGCAGAGGAGATGGGAGCAGTCTTGTGGGATTGAGCCCTGACTTGTGGGATCTGACACTCACTCACTCCAGGTAGACAGTGTCGCCAAGCTGGTGTTTGAAAAAATTGGCCAATGTGGGGGGAAAACATACAATTTGTTCAGTGTACTAATATGCATTTTTGACTTACAGAATTTTTAATTTAGGATAGGTTTATGGGGCTGTAACCCCCATCACAAGTTGAGGAGCGTCTGTACTTAACTAAGTTTCTGAATTCTGGAGGGATTATTAGGTGGCAAAAAGTGGAAATGTTTCAATTCGGCTTACAAAAATAGATATTAAAAAATTCATGTAAGCCATAGAGAGCCTAAGAGGAAAAAAAAGAATTTCCTTAAATTTGGAAAACAAATATTAAGGAACTAGCAACATTTCTAAGAAAAAATTGTAAGAATAATAATCATCCCCATTAGTTCATTCAATCCTATGTTATTAATTCAGATTCTTCTTGAACACATATTTTCCATTTGTTCTAGGAATTCTTACCCAGTTTAGTGGTATGATGTTAAAGTTATCAGAAATTTGCATTCTAGATACTTGTCAGAGTCCTTTCCATGAATCTCTGAATACAAAGCTCTGTTTGCAAAAGCATCAGTAAAAAAATAACTGTCTGGAAGGGACAAAAAGGCTAACACAACAACAAAAGGCCATGGTTAAAGATCTGTTGAGAGCTCATTTGGTAAGGAAATGTAGTTATTTCTATGGCATCTAACAATTTAAGATAATAATTGGACAGTGAGCATTGACAAATTTCTATAAATTTCAAACTATTTCTGGAATATCTATATCAGTAAGGTATACCCATACATGTGTAAACTAAGAAGGTTCACCATCCTGTATTTGATGATACTTCCCTTAATTTACATACCAAATAAACCTGATTAGTTTAACATCTCTACTGTACAAGGTGAGAGACAAATCCTTTGAGATATTCCAGGTGGATTTTGTATTATTTCTAGAACTGCATTTCTGTTCATATAAAAATTGGATTTATAAGGCAAGTATAATTGTTTTTGATCCCTCCAAGAACTGGTTGCAACCTACATGATGTTGAGAGTCTGACTTGCCCATCCAACTACATTATTTTCAATTTGCTTCCTTATATCAGGGACATTTCCAACTAAGGTAGAAGTCAAGATTTTTATGTCCTAGATTTAGAGCTGTGTATCTTTGGAATGTTTTTATAAATGCTTCCACAATGGCTTCAGAATGTTTTTCTTTCCCTCCGGGTACATGGTTTCATTTTAGCTTATGTAGGGGAGAAGGCCTAAAAAAGTTTCTATTGGGCTCTGAATATCAGCTGCCAGTGGGGACAACTTCTGATGGAGCTACCTTAAAACTTTTTTTCCCAAATATCTTGTTAGTTTTCAGCTAGTACAAACAGTAAATATTCATTGGCAGTATTGAACAATCCCATGGATGCAAGAGGAGTCTCCCAGAGGGTAGAAAAGATTCTGTGGTAAGCAGTTAGGCAGGCAGGAGCAGAGTAAGGCCTATAGGCCAGGTACAGAAGGTCACCTGGGCAGAGAGCCTAGCAACAAGCAAATCTGGGGAAACAAGGATCTCGCCCTCGGGTGACCTTTTCTCCCCTAGCATATGGCTGGTCATGCAGTTGAAACCCTCTAACATTTTATATCGCTGGTTGTGCAGTTCAGATCCCCTCCTGACCTTTCATGTTGCTGGTCATGTGGCTTGGACCCTCTCCTGAGCTTCCTTCCCCTGGTATGTCTCTAGTCATGCGGTAGACCCCCTTGGAGGAGAAAAAAGGGGCCAAAGAGTGGCCTCATGTGACTATCTGGGCCCCTACACTACCACTCCCTTAAGCATTAATCCCTAGGTCTCAGTGTGTCTCAGCTCCAGGCCAAGAAAAAAAGCAAAACTAGACAAGCAATACCATGGCTGACATCAGGACCAGTTGCACTGACTGATGACCTCTGCTCTGGGGCCAACCAATCAATGGAGACCATGACCCTGAAAGGATACACTTGGACATTTGATGAATATATTCTGTTGAGATCCTCCCCTGGGACCTCTCCGAGAATCCCCACCCTTAAAACCCCTTAGGATGGAGGACCGAGGGCAGCTTTCTCTTCCTAGCATGCCTGCACCTTTCCCCACCTGCTTCCTCCAGGCATGTTTTTCTTGCTCCTCTTTCTCCTAGGCTCCAAGGACCCTTCTTTTGCTTCGTTAGCTTGTTTCCTAAGCCAGTTTCTTCTGCAGTTCACTTCTTCTACCTCTATGACTTTCTAAATAAAATTTCTCTTATAGTCTGAGTCTTGGCTCTGAATTCTTTCTTAGCCAGAAATTTGGTTTCAGAGTACCCATTGATTACTGATTCTTTCTCTCCCAGGAACAGCTATTGCCTTCTCATTTTTCTTGTTTTGGGTTCTGAGAACTTGGCTTGGCTTTCTGCCTGCTTGGGGAATGCAAGTTATTAATTCTTATGTGTACAGGCAACTCAACTATCAGGTTGGTTGCTCCCAAAATATGACCAGACAGAGATTTGGGAGGAAGAAACTTTTCTCTATCATTCTAGGTTCTTTTAGCTGACCAAATAATTAAATCTTCATGAGACCAATTAATAGGAATATAACTGTCTACAGCCATATAACCCTGAACACACCCAATCTTGTCTGATCTCAGAAGCCAAGCAGAGTCGGGCCTGGTTAGTACTCGGATAGGAATATAACCAAATTTAATTATATACGTATGTATGGAAAACGCACAGAGAGAGTCACACCTCCCTCCCCCATACATGAGAGGTTTGGGGACAGAAAGTTAAAAGGAGATATACAAGAATAAGGGCTGAGGTGAGACCTTGGGGCTTTGGAGAGGAGGGAGGCCACTGCAGAAAGAGCAGATGTTCATCTTCCCTGCCCTACAGGTGTCGCAAAGGTTGTCTCTGATGATTTCTTATGTATAAGACTTCTCGTTTACATTTTCTTAGGTACTTGGGGGTGGGATGAGGGTGGAGGACAGAAGTTCGTCTTCAGCCAACACACCACAGAGGCACATCTTGTAACTTGTTATGAACACCTACAAGAGGGGCAACATGCAATTTTACCTTTGTCTATGAGGCACCACAGGTAAAGATCTGGAGAAGCGACTTTGGTAAGAATTGTCACCCTTCTGCCGATTTTCTGCTGGCTTTGGCCAATTTTCTCAGGGTTCTATCTGCAGAACCTAGAGAAAATGGGGTGACCCAGTGGATCTCATTCTGGTCATGGAACTGTAGAGAAGAAAAAATAATGTCCCCTTTACTTTTCATAGTGAGTGCTTAACCGAGACCCCATTTTCTTTAGGGCACCTCAAAAATGAATCCAGGTTAAAAGTTTCCCTTTGTGGCAACTGTAATTCAGGATAATCTTTTGTAAAGTTAACCTACTTGTTCAGCCTTACAACAAAATTTTATTCAGCTGAGGCCTCACTCTGGACCCAATCCAGTTTAAGTCAGACTCAGTCTGACCCCCAGCCTCATCGGGTTTCTAAGTTGGATGCTGTCCAACTCTGGCTGGCTTCTGGACCCAGTCTTTAAAAAATGCTCGAATAAAGTCAGACAGCTCATAACACAAAGGCTAGGGAGTTAGGATCTGAGAGGGGCTTACCCACAACTGCCAAACAGTAAGAAAGCAGGGACCTCAACAGACTCGGCGGGGGGCTACACCTGGTTGTTCATTGCTCCTGGGGGTTTTGGGGGGTCTCCTTTCCTTACTTTTTCTGATACCAGAACCTTTAAAAGATAAACTGAGGCATGCTAACATTTTTAAGAGTTTATTGGAACAAAAATAGATTTGAATTGAGCAAACTGGAAGTGGTTAGGAGCACCCCCCACACAGGAGCTCTGAGAGGTTTTCTACAGAGAAAAGTTGAAAGCAAGGAAACTATTGATTGGCTATAGCTTGAGCCAAGTTGACTGTTTGTGACCAGTTGTCCTTAGCTTTCGATTTCCTAACCTCGAGGCATTTATAGGCTTATATTTTGACTTGCTACGTAAGCTGCCCTGGCATTAGAGCCATCTCAGTCTAAGGCTCCCTGTTTAATTAATTTAACACTTTTTAACAGACAGATTTAGGGGAGGTTTCGTGGAAGAATTGTGAGGAAGTCAGTGGTCCTCACGTTACCAGACGGGGACCAGGCCCAAAGTATGTTTGCCTCAGGCTGGCCTGTAGTGTGTCTGTTCTTGACTTAGTGGAGGAAAGATTCCACAGTAGTGGCCCAGGTGATTTTGAGAGTACGGTTATTAAAGCTGCAGACGGTGAAACAAAGGAAGGATTTAGGGTAGAAGAAGCAACAGGAGAGAGCCTAGGTGGGGCTCTGCTTTGGCTCCCTAGAAACATTACAGGAAAGAAATGAGCCAAGGCGGGGCTGCTTTTAGCTTACTGGATAGTCAGAGAAAAGGGGGCTTTGCAGGCAGGTTTAGGGGGCAAGCCCAGGACAAGTTGCTATGCTGCCCACACCTCCCCTTGTTGCAAGTCTTGGTGGGGATCCTTAGAGTTTAGGAGAAAGGAAGTAAAAAGTTCATGCCAAAGAAGGGGCATAGGCATGCTCCTGAGAGACCCAATGCTGGGTCTTTGTTTTGAGGGTATTTATCTTACTTCCATGGGCAAGAATTTTAGGAGAGCGATTCAGTAGAATATTTGTCAGCTTTTCAGGTGTACTTTAAACATGCTGATGTATCAAAATGAGTGTGTAGGAGAGTTTGGGATTATTCTCTGGTCAGCTTTACTGCTTTCCTTTTATCCTGAGTCTGTATGACTCTAATCAGGTTTTTGTTATTCGTTCCCTTGACTTCATCTGTCCTTGAGTTTGGCTGGCACAAATGCATTGATTGGGTCTTTGGCCTCTATCTCCCTGATGAGGGTGATTTAAGTTATGTGTTCTCTGGTTAAGGAGAAGAGGTATTAAATCATTTGCTCTGGGGTGTCCTTGGTTAAGGAAGATAAGGTCTTGAGATTCACTAGCTGGTGGCCATAAGTCGTTCACATCATTTGGCCTTGTTTAATTATCTTGTCTGTTTCCCCATTCCACTGGCCTAGGAATTTTCCTAGCTTCTTCCTATGCTGCCTCAATCAAAACTATCCAGTGTTGTCTGATGAAGATTCTTGAGCTCCTTCTTTGGGGTTTCAATTTGGTATGTCTGTGGTGGAATAAAGAATCTCTATGTGACCACTTCCAAGTGGTTTTACTAAATGTGGGCTTTCTCACTTTATACCAGTATCTCTCAAACTTAATCTTATATCAGAATCCCCTGAGGACATGATTGCCAGATAAAATAGAGAATAGCCAAATAACTTTAAATTTTAGGTAAATAACAGATAATTTTTTAGTATAGATATATTTCAAATACTGCAATATTTGAAACAAATCATCTGTCATTCTAGCTGAAAGTCAGATGTATTATTTCTCCAAGCATCATAAAATACATATTAATAGTTTAAATCTTCCTTGTAGCAAAAAAATAAAATCAAAGAAACAAACAAACACATTTTTTTGTGGCAGATATTTGAGATAGTTGTCTATTTTATCTTTTTAGGAAATTTCAAAGTATGCAATCTATCAGAAGAATATTCTCTTTATCACTGATTCTCCTATTAACCTTCTCTAAGGTTCTGTCCTGAATACATCCAGGGTCACCTCAGTAACTCATTGGGTAACAAAAGCTCAAGAACCTGTTTTAACGGACTTTTGGTACTTTCGTTTTTTTGTTTCTTCTTTTACTTTAACACCAAACTGCTTTATTTTCTCTCTCCTGTTCTCCACTATTTCCTTCTGAAGTCTGTTTCTCTGCTTTTGATCAATTTGTCCTCTTTGAAATTTTTCAGCAGGGTTTTCTCTCTTCCCCTTTCTTCTCTTTCCCCCTCTTTTCCTTTCTCCTTCACCCCTGCCTTCTCCCCAAGCTTTACATGTCAACATTACAATCTGTAGAATCAAGTTAGAGTACTAGGGAACAGCCTACTAAAGAATCTCCTTGTGTTCCAGAAGGAGATTCTGTTCTGACAGCCCTTTGGCTAGAGCATTTGGGGTGGGGGGTGGGGGTGGGGGAAGAGCTTCAAAAAACAATTGCTTTGCTTGAGGATCTGTTGGGAGGGTGATGGATGGCACCACAGTTGCCTCGAGAACTGCAGGAAAAGGAGGGGAGTCACTGCCAGGCAGCATGAGGGGTGGAGGTCGCTGGGAGAAAGAGCCAGTCAGGAAGAGTTTATGAAATGGGTGGAGAGTACAGTCTGTGTACACTGCTTGCAAGATCTTCCTGCAGATACTGTGTCTTTGTGAGCGGACTGCAGGGGCTATGTGCATGCAGAATGTACGCAAATGTGTGTGTTGCTGATTTCAGATCATAGGTCAGTGTGAACCGCTGACTACAAGAAATGGGAATGTATTGTTGAAAGGATTTTGCAGTCAGAGTTCTTGTTTGTGGTTGTGTGGTATGTGCAGCTGACTTTTTGCCAAATGTGCTGTTCTGATTCCAGCTTTAAAAGTTTAGTGGCGGTCTGGCTGCCTAAGTCAAGACACAACAAAGTCAGGAAAAAAAGAGAAGCCATTGCAGCAAAAGAAAGGAAAAAGGAGACTTGGAGAGGGCAGTGTGAGAAAACAGGAGATAAACAACATAAATTCCTTCCTTAGAAAAGGAACAAATTTGAGAGAAGGGACAGGAACAAAACAAAACAAAAACACCTTCTTCCAGAGATAGGCATTATATGACCTAATTCTTCCTGATAGCTTGAGATAAGATAGTTCTTAGCTTTTCCCTCTTATATCCTTATAGACATGGTTTATCTTGGTACATATACTACAAGTATATTTTGGTTACATCAGATATACTTAAAAACTTAACAGTTATCCAGAAAGGAGCATTAATAGTACTTACATGAGAAAAAAGATTTTGCTGTTGCTATTGTTAGACAAGAGAGCTATTGGGTTTGAGGAAAGACATTCAGTTTTGATCAGAGATTAATTGAACAGAATTTTGGAATTCTTTTTTGGTGATTAAAATAATATGTGAAGTACATGGCATATTTCAAAAGCAGGGGTGTTGAAATACACTCTATCTTCATCCACACTCCAAGGATGGTTATTGTTATTACTGTGATTATTAACAAAATTTAACAGGGACCATCTATCCCTGGAACAAAAATTTAACTTAGTGGGACTTCTGGTCAAGATGGTAGTATAGGTAAATGTGGTACTTGCCTCATCTCACAACCACATCAAAATTAATTACAACTAAACTACAGAATAAACATTAATTCAGAATCACCTGCAACCTGGCTGAATGGAAGTCCTACAACTAGGGAATTAAAGAAGTCACTTGCAGACTAGTAGGATGGGCAGCAATGTAGCATGGGCTGGTCCCACACCCATATATGACAGACAAAAATTGCAGGGGGGATATTTTGGCTGCAGAGGTACACTCTGAGGAACAAGGGGTCCCAGCTCCACACCAGGTCCTCCAGCCCAGGGTTTCAGTGCCAGAAAGAGAAGCCTTATAACTTTTGGCTGTAAAAATCAGAAGGGATTGAGGCTGAGGGAGACAGAAAGCCATTGAAGTCCCAAGCAGTTCCTCTTCAAAGGGCCCGTGAGCAAGACGTACTTAGACTTACTCTCTCTGAGCTCTTGTACTGGGGCAGCAGCTTGACAGGCATCAGGGACATATGGTGAGGAACTGAATTGTCTGATATTAGGGCAAGAGCTGAAGGGGCAACTTTATTCTAGACAGAAAAGCTGGTAGAGGCCATTGTTTCTTTTCTGAGCCCTCCTTCCCCACAGAGCCTGCAGATGGGCACCATATCAGAGACTCCATCAACCTGACTTATAATGTTTGCCCACCACTGGTGATTCCCTGAGCTTCCACTTCACCTAACTTGTAGGCTGGTCTTGACTCATGCTTTTGATTTTCCTAAAACTGGCCTCAGTGTGCCCCATACCTCTTGCTAAGTGGCACCAGCCTGGCACTAGCAGCAGCCAGCCTTGGTTTATAGCTTGGCCTTGCCTGGGCACCTCCAAGCCCAGCACAGATAGCAGCCATCTGCAGATCACCCTGTAGCTCATGCTGAGTGGTCCTGGACAGAACACAGATGGTGACTGACCTTGGCCTACACCTCCCAAGAGGCCCCAGAGTCAGCAAACCCCATTGACAGCTTCAGAGGACACTGAAGCTCTACCACCCAACCACCTCCACAAGTGACACACTCAAAGGGTGGACTCAGTGGGCAGCAGAGACTCCCTGAAGCAAGTCCTGCTCTGTGGGGTGGACCCCTGCACAGCTGATCCTCCAGTTGTCAGAGGTGAGTGGTTGTAGCCAGTCACTGCAGCTGATCAGCCTGGGGGTGAACCCCTCCTAGTGTTGTACCAACAGCAATCAAGGTTCAACCACAAGTGGAAGGTGTACATAGCCCACTCAGAGTACACACCTTGAATGCCTAGCTTGTGTGATTGGGGAAGCTGTGCCACTGGACCCTACAGAATATCTATTACATTAGGCCATTCTACCAAGCCTGAGATGATACATGGCAGCTCTGCCTAATACATAGGGTAAAACACAAGGAGGCTGCCAAAATGAGGAGACAAAGGACCATGTCCCAAATGAAAGGACAGAACAAACCTCTAGAAAAAGAACTAAGTGAAATGAAGACAAACAATCTACTAGGCACAGAGTTCAAAATACTAGTTATAAGGCTGCTCAGTGAAGTTAGTGAGAACTTCAATAGCATGGAAAAAAAAAAGACCAGTCAGAAATGAAGTGCACACAAACTGAAATGAAGAATAATTTACAAGGAATCAATAGTAGAGTAGATGAAGCTGAAAATCAAATCAGTGATTTTGCTTTGATAAGGCAACAAAAAACACTTAATCAGAACAGCAAAAAGAAAAAGAATCCAAGCCCTGGCTGGTGTAGCTCAGTGGATTGAGCACGGACCTGTGAGGCAAAGGGTCACCAGTTCGATTCCCAGTCAGGGCACATGCCTGGGTTGCAGGCCAGGTCCCCAGTGGGGGACACATGAGAGGCAACCACACATTGATCTTTCTCTCCCACTCTTTCTCCTTCCTTTCCCCTCTCTCTCTAAAAAAAAAGGATAGTGTAAGAAGCCTCTGGTACAACTTCAAGTGTACCAACATTTGCATCATGGGGGTGCCAAAAGCAGAAGAGAGAAAGCAAAAAATTGAAAACCTATTTGGAAAAAAAAAAGACAGACAAGATCCCTAACTTGGTGGAGGAAATAGCATACAAGTCCAGGAGACGCAGAGAGTCCCAAACAAGATGAATCCAATGAGGCCAAGACCAAAACACATCATAATTAAAATGCCAAAGGTTAAAGATAAAGAGAGAATCTTAAAAGCAGTTAGAGAAAGGTGGTTAGTTACCTACAAGGGAGGTCCCATAAGACTATCAGCTGATTTCTGAACAGAAGATTTATAAGCTAAAAACGATTGGCAAGAAATATTCAAAGTAATAAAAAGCAAAAACCTACAACCAAGATTTCTCTACCTAGCAAAGCTATCATTTAGAACTGAAGAATAGATAAAAAGCTTCCCAGACAAGAAAAACCTAAAAGAGTTCATCACCACCAAATCAATATTTTATAAAGTTAAAGGGTCTTCTTTAAGAAGAAGAAAGAAATAAGAAAGATTAAAAACATGAACAATAAAATGATAATACATACATATTTATCAATAATTAAATCTAAAAGATAAAGTAAATTAACAAGCAGAATAGAAACATAGAAACAGACTCATAGATACAGAGAACATTTTGATGGTTGCCAGAAGGGAGGAGGGTTTGAGAGATGGGTGAAAAAGGTGAAGGGATTTAGAAGTACAGATTGGTTGTTACAGAATAGTCATGGGGATGTAAAGTACAGCGTAGGGAATACAGTCAATAATATTTTAATTATGCAGGGTGTCACATGAGTGGGAGATTTATTGGGATGATCACTTAGTAATTCTTGTAATGTCTACTCACTGGGGTGTGCACCTGAAATTAATATAATAATGTATGTCAACTGTAATTGAAGAATAAAAAATGATTTAAAAGAAAAAAGAAAAAAAGGAGGAACAATATGCTAGAAAGAGGAGCAGCATTTCTATTCCAAATTCTACTGCCAGCAAGCTTTCCATTCGAAGGCCATACGGCTCTGCAGAACCTCACCTCACCCAGCTTCAGAATTCCAGTTATCCTCTGATACACCTTGAATACTTGATGTCTTTGTTAGGATGAGCCCCTCGGGCTGCTGGCTGTTAATTGGCAGTTCAAACACAGTTTGTTGTAGATCTTGGAATACATGTCATATTTAATACAAGAAAATCTGCATGAGTAGTGTGTTCATATTGACATATGTTCATTTGGTATTTTTCAGTTTATTAAGCACTTTAGTCTCATTTTGATCCTCGTTTGGTGTACCTCAGGGCATAAGGCAAGGCAGTATTCTTAAGCACTGGTTTTTTTTTCAATCATGTCGTTTCCTCGACCATTTATCCCCCTTAAACCCCCCTTCCCACCACAATCACCACACTGTTGTCCATGGCCAAAGCACTGTCTTTAAGCAGAGAGGAAAGTGGGGCTCAGAAGGATAGAGGTCCCACAATAAAGGGGAAGTCACATCTGGAATGCAGATCTCCTGATTCCAGGCCTCCATTCTTTGCCCCACACCAACTTTGTAGAGCTTATTCTTTGTAGAGAATATTTTGTAAACTGCCTGGGAAGAGCTGTCTCTGAATTTACCTCCTTGCGCTACTCCCTCATTCTTTAGAAAGTGAACATCCTGCCTCCTTCCAGCTACAAGTTGAAAAGGATTCTGAAAGTGTGCGAGGGGCTAACACTATTAGTGCCATGGACTCGCCCTGGTTGCCTAAATATTGAAACATGAAAGGATTTGGACTTTGACAAATGTAATATTGTCAACAGCTCTCTTGGGAAATGATACCAATCACTGCCTCCTTAAAGTAAACCCAGCATGACAGGCATGGAGCTAAATCTCTTTAATCCCTGTGTGATTAAAACAGAATTTTAAAGCTAAAAAGAGACAGAAAGAGAAAGAGAGAGATTTAACTTAGTCATGGGAACTTCTTCTAGAGCTAGGTAGATAAACACAGAGGCAGCATAATTTTGACCTTGGTTGTGGGCTGGGAAAGGAAGTCTTAGTTGGGAGCATCCCAGTTTTGCCTTGTTGCCACGTTACATATTTTTGATTATTTCAAATTACAACCCTTAAAATGTCTTTCTCAACTTTTTGCTCACTTCATTTTTTAAAATCTAAGTAATTGGAAATTACTAGAATTATGTTTCCAGTACTACTTTTGCTCCATTCATGAATGTCTTTTGTTTTATTTAGCCATCCTTTCCTCCTTTTCTTTCTTCTGGTTTAAAAAAAAATTATTGGAGTGACACTGTTTAATAAAATTATAGGTTTCAGGTGTAAAATTTTATAATAAATCATCTGTAAATGTATTGTATATTCGCCATCCCGCCATCCCAAGTGTTTTCTTTTTTTTTTAAATTTTATTGATTTTAGAGAGAGGAAGGGTGAGAGAAAGAGAGAGATATGTATTTGTTGTTCCATTTATTTACACATTCATTGGTTGATTCCTGTATGTACCCTGACCTGAGCAGGATCAAACTCGCAACCTTGGCATGTCAGGAGGACTCTCTAACCAACAGAGCTACTGGCCAGGGCTAAGTTCTTCCTCCCGTTTTGTTTGTTTGTTTGTTTGTTTGTTTGTTTGTTTGTTTTGGTGGTCTGCCTTCCTTGTTTGTTATTTCTTCTTCTCTGTCATGTTTCCCTGGATTTGATTAAATTCTCTTTCCCTTCTTTCTTCACAACTCTCTCATTTGTCAAACTAATTCTTTTCCAGTCTTGTTTTTCTCCTCATTGCTTTCTAGGGTGTCTTTGTCTCCAGCAGAGGGGGTCTCATGCTGATACAGAGGTGCCGAAGGAAGCCTGGAAGAAAGCAGGCCAGGAGTGGGGAGGAGAAAGTGGTGTTTCAGCTGTTTCTGTAATCAATAAAAGGCTGACTTAAGTCCGCCACTGTAAATTCCTCCTCTTTTTTTCTCTCCCTTTCCCCACCTTAAATTCCACTTCCCCTGCCTCCCACCCCATTTCTCAATGACATCACTCTGTACCAGCTGTGACTGCCAGGGGACACTGACCTACTTTTGCCCTCTCTATTAGGCGCCCAACCTTGTTTTCTCTGCTGAACCCTTTTTGTCCAGCATGTCAGTGGATTCCTTTTTAAACCTCAATACATTTCACAGTCTGCCACAAGGTAGTAGTTATAGTGCGTGTATCTGAAATGTGAGAAAAAGCTAAATGATAAAAAAAAAAGTTTGTATGACTTTAGCAACTTTATGGTTTAACTGGATTTGTTATTTGTTAATCAAAATAGAATTTGTGTATATTTGAAGAACACATATGTTAGTAATTTTTTTGGTTAAATCTTTATAGGCATGCTTGGTTAATGAGATCTTAGATCCTTTGTGACAAATTCTAACATGTATGTACTATTGTTTTTCAAATGTTTGTGTATGATACTGGAGACATAAGTGAAAACAGTAGGCAGTGATATCTAAACAAAACATACTAAGAAGTGAGGGAAAACTGCAAATAAGATCAATTTTACAGTCTTTAGGGGGATTGTAAGAAGTGGATAAGCACATGTACTTTGATGCTTGGATTCAAATCATGGTTTTGCATTTTGCTAGCTTGAATTTGGACAAGTTACTCAGTCTCTCTGTGCCTCAGTTTGTTCATTTGTAAATAGAAGATATTCAAACCCAGAATGGTTATTATGAGTATTAAACTACTTATGTAAAAGCTCTGAGAACATTTCATGTTCTAAGACATATTAGCTTCATTATAAGACTGGGAACAGATATATAACTATATGTGTTTCAAATGTTTCTGTGGCAATTTCCTCTTTTCACCTTTGATTTACTAAGCATGCCAGTATTACAGATCCTCTATCTTGGTCTAAGTTGTCCAGAAAAGTTCTAGGAATCAACCAAGATGGATTGAAACAAATATATTAGAGACTTGCCTAGTAATTCTATTGTGTCACTCAACATAGATTTACTTTTTCATTTTTTCTTTCTTTCTCTTTATTGTCTCCTTTGATTTTCTGTCATGCTGTTAGGATGAACCCAAACTGAAAGGCACCATACCGAGGGAGAGAAGGAAAACCAAGTGATTCAGGTAGAGCAGGTAGAAAAAAGGTTAACTAGGAAAACCAAGGAAGATAAAAAAGGCATTTCTAGCTCAATGACCAATATGGGTTTGAAAACCCACAGAGCAAATATGATTTAAGAGCAAAATAAAATAGGAGGGAATATAAGAAGTGGACAGAATAGATATCAATAACATTGGTTTTTGGTTTGTTTGGTTTTTTTTTTGCACTGAAGATACCTAGCTGAACTAGGACTAATGAACAGGGCTCCCTAGTCTAACTTCTCAACATGCAAAAGACAGCAAAGAGAACCCGGACAATCATAGTGGTGAGAGTCATTTGGATGTTTCCAGAATTCTTCCATTCATTCAGTCTGTAAATGTTATTAATCATTCAGGATGCTACTGGTGACATAGATGTGTGACAGATCTGCAAAACTCTTGTGTGGTTTAAATATCATGTCTCTGGTTGAAATGTCTACCAATTCAGTTATACTTCCCTGCACTGAGTAGGGTGGTTTTTTCCCCTTATTACTCGATAATTTCTCTGATCTTTAGAGAGAACACACTGCCTTTCCACATTTGCTTATTCCATTCTCTCTTCTTCAGGTCTCCCCAGATTGACATATTTTTAAGGTATTATAGTGGACCAGGAATCAGGAGACCAGGAAATCACCACCAATGATTTTATCTCATAGCCCCAATTTTCTCTTCTGTTAGAGGGGACTAACAATATTTGCTCAACCATACAAGGTTGCTTAAGGCTAAAATGAGTTTGTAAATTATGAGTGCTTTAAATCAAGAACATTTTACAAATGGTTGTAAGACACTATTCTTTTTTTTTTCCAAAGATTTTATTTAGAGAGGGCCCTGGAAGGGAAGGAGAGAGGAAGAAAAACATTAATGTGTGGTTGCCTCTCACACACCCACTACCAGCGACCTGGCCTGCAACCCAGGCATGTACTCTGACTCGGAATTGAACTGGTGACTCTTTGTTTTGCAGGCTGGTGCTCGATCCACTGAGCCACACCAGTCAGGGCTAGGACACTATTCTTCACAGCACAGGGGATATAGTCAGTAACATTGCAATAACTATGTATAGTGCTAGGTGGGCATGGGACTTATTGGTGGATCACTTTGTTCATTATGTAAATATCTAACCACCATGCTGTACACCTGAAACTAATATAATATTGAATGTCAACTGTAATTGAAGAATCAAAAAATTTAAAAAGACCTTAAACTTTCATGTATTAAGAATCACTTGGTATGTTTATTAAACATGCAGACTTATGGCTAATTCTATAGGCTTTGAGTTTGACTCAAAAATGCAAATACACAAGCTGATTCAGAAGATCAGGAAGGAGAGCCAAGAAATCTGTAATTTTCAAGTAGCATCCCAGGTTATTTCTATGTAGTAGGGAAAGAGAAATATTACTAACAACCAAGTACAATTAAAGAAGGGGGAGGAAAACCTACATCACTCTTCTTTTACATCCTTTCCTTCTCTTATTCAGGCAATATACAGTCTTTCCTCCCTTTCCTCACTTCATCCTCCTTTGTGTCTGGCATTGGCATTTTCTTAGCACAGCTAAAGAGGAGCTCAGTTTAATGTGCAGAAATGGAATGGAGGAAAAGGAGGAGGGGTGTGGGTGGAGAAAGGCTAGATCAGTGTTTAGCTATTCCGTGAAGACTGTTGTTGCCGGCTGGTTCTAGCCGGCTGGCTCCGGGAGAGGAAGCAGTGGGGTGAGCTAGATCTACTGCAGCTGCCCAAACTGTCTCTTATTAGCTAGTGTAGGATCTGATGTAAGACACCCATTACATGTTCTCCAGCCACATGATTTTTACATTAATCACAAATGAACACTTTTAGGTACTGATAACAATCCTGGATTCATTCTTGTTTATAATTCTTCTCTTTACTACTTTTAGTTTTGATCAATTCTCAGCTTGCTTTCTTGTCTTTAAATCTAGGAGAAAAAGATTTGCACCAGATGGTGTCTATGGGTACTTAGAGATTTTTGCTTGACATGCAATCTAGATAGTATAGTAAATTATTCTTTTCTGGCTGATGTAGATATACACCAATGCAGCACACCTATAATCAGAGACACTGGGTTAGTTGGACCTGGGCAATTTATTAGGGGAGATTTTGTTTTCATCAAGCCTTCACTTTTACTCTCGTATATTTGTATTGTCTACTAATAAGTTTTAAAAATGCTTCTTGCTGCAAATCAAGCTATCATAGTCTAATGAGGTAATCTATTGGTTAAGTGAAATGTCTAGATCACAGTATGTTTCAATACAGTCATATATAGTTAATTCTAATATCTCTTGTCTAAACCTTGATTTTCATTAGAATTCTTTGGAGTGCTTTAAAAAATATTGGTGCCTGGATACCAATTCCAGATATTCTGATTCAATCAGTTTTAAAACTCTCCCTTGATTCTAGTGTGTCTAGGCATAAGAGTAAAAACCTGGAAGTGTTCTGGTTTAGGCAAAGAATGCACTTCAGTTCCATCTCAGATACTATACGCCAGAGGATTGGTCTCACACGCATAGGGACATGCAGTAAGTATTTGTAAGTCTTTTGTAAATTTTACCACACATATCTAAACATTGATGTTTGACTACTTTGCTATGAAGTCTTGTATTATAATAGCCAATATTTATTGAGCACTTACTATGTAGTGAGTTATATGTGAATTGCCTCATTAATCCTTATAACTTAATGAAATACTTATTCTCCATTTTGTTGATGAGAACACTGAGGCTTATAGAGGTTAAGCAACAATCCCAAGCTACTAGAAATTAAAGCTGTGGTTTCAAATCAGATTCATCTGACTCTAGAGATGTTAGGTTATTTATATCTTCTCAGGGTATTCAACTTATCCCAAAGGCTCCTGAAAAATTTTAATTTACTGGGTAAAAATGAGTGGTGTATGATTAAAACAATACAAGCTCCTTAAAATACTTTTGAGTATACACTGCTTTCCAAATGAGATGTGTGCCCATTCCTGTCTAAACATATGAAAGCACAAAGATTATGATTAAATCTAAGAAACTGTACCTTTTGAACCTTACTTTCACATTATGGAAGTGCTAAAACCAATTTCTGCTTCCTCATTACTTCATATAAAAATATAAAGTATAAATTTGATCATTATTCGTGTGTTATATCATCTATTTAAGCTATAGCATTGGCTTTGTTTTTTAAAATATAACCCTTTTTTCTGAAAAGCAATGTTGTTTATGCATTATGATTTTTAAAGAATGTGTCTGGCTGCGAATCAAAGGATCATGGTTCGATTCCCAGTCAGGGCACATACCTGGGTTGCAGGCCAGTTCCCAGCAGGGGATGCACGAGAGGCAACCATACACTGATATTTCTCTCCCTCTCTCCTTCTCTTCCCCTCTAAAGATAAACAAATAAGATATTAAAAAAAAAAAAAAAAGACTGTGTCTGGGACATAGTGCCGAAACATTGAATGGAATGACAATATTTTTAAAAAGACAAATGGCCAGTGAGTTAAGAGTTTAACATTTTCAGTCCACAGTTTCACCAATGTAACCTGCTTTTTCTGATGCATGGTTACCATGAATTGGGCTCCAGTTCATGTAAGTGAGTGGAATTGAAGGATAGGTTAGGTGGTATTATTGATCCTCTGCTGGGTGGGGTCATACAACCTTTTCCTGTGTCAATTTCTCTATGTATCTTTTGTCAGATTATCATAGTATCTCTGTGAGCAAGCTTCCCTTGATCATAAAATGCTTTTCTGTTTGTCTTTAGTCTGGATATATTGTACTTTTATGTTCCAGGAGACTGAGTATCAGAGTGGAAGTAAATAGCAACATTTTAGTTGTCTATACTTTCTCCTCTTTCCTCTGAAGATAGTATATCCCATACTACCTTTATTTGTTCCTCTAAATGTGTCCTTCGTGAAAACAATTCACTCTTCCAGGTTACTCGTAGTGACATAACATACTAGCGGTGAACACGGAATAGTACTTGCTTTGTGCCAGGTGTGAAGTCTTATATACTCTAACTCGTTTGCCCCTCATAACTTACTCAATGAAGTAGGTAACCATTTTTATAGTTTCTGTAAAATATTTTTATAGTTAACTTTTATAGCTGAGTAGATTAAGATACAGAGAGATTTACTTCAGAAGATCACATAGGCTATGTGAAACTTGACCTCTGATCCGGTCCAGAAGTTTTACTTTAGGTTCTCTGAAGGAAATCAGCAGAAAAAGCAGACCCAAAAGACTGGGAAAGGAGCGCTGCGAAGAAATTTATTGGCTAAGGTGACTGAGAAAGAAGGGAGATGTGGCCTGCGAGAAGGCAAACTGGTTAGGGCATTATTTTATCATATCTGGGATCTCTGGCTGTAATAAATGACAGGATATTTAGAAATGAATTTTCCATATGAAGTAGCACAGACCTCTATTACTTTATTCTTTATGACCTGGGAAAATCTGTTAACGGGGCAGTAATGTAGTTGAACATATTCATATTCTTTGCCTCCTTTTATTTGTATATAGTTTGAGAATTACAAAATACTCTTAAATATATCATCTCATTTTTATTCTCACAGCAACCTTGGAATATACTCAATATCTTGTCAAGGCTCTGAGGAAGTTAAGTAACTGATTTGCCCAAGGCTTCCCCTGGTTTCTCGGCTGGTTGTACCACACTACCCTGCCTTTATCTTTAAAACGTGTATCTTGAAAGCTCCGTGAATATGTAAGGTAGTTTAAAAATTTGTCTCACGACATACCGAGGCATTGTCTTTACTCGGTACACGGAAAAGGACCTTAGGGAATATCAAAGATCTTTGTCACCAAATCTTTGCCTCGCGGATTCCAGGCGGAGGCCGTCAGAATGGTGCGCGGGAGGCAGAAGCGTGGATACTGCGTCCAAGAAGCTTGGTGAGCTCGCGTCAGGGCTCAAAGTGTGCACTGATGCGGTCGGAGGAGGGAATGTGAAGGTCGGGAGAGGGTACAACGGAAAGGATTAATCTCGCGGTTTCCAGTCGGGAACGAACCTCGCTCCCTCAGCCGTTTCCCTTCCTTAGAGAGGACGGTTTGGGGGCGGGTGGGGAAAGCGCGTCCCCGACACGCTCTCGCGCTCCCGTTTCCCTCTTAGCGCGCGCGCGCTCCACCGTCAGTCTGCAATCCGAGTGGCCGGCGATGGCCGCCGGTGGGGGCCGGGAGCCTGGACGCCTACACTCAGCCCAGGTGTTGGACCCGCGGGCCGGATTCAGTCCACTAGTCCGGCCCCTTGCCCTGCCGGCCACCGCCCGCCGGCGCAGCCGCGTCTGGAGGGCGGAGCCGAGGGGCTCGCGTGAGCGGGCGCGCGCAGGGGGCTCCGCACGCGTCTCCTAGGTCTTGGGCAGCGCAAGGCAGCCTCCGCCGGCGTCGTGCGCGCTGTGTAAGCGGGGACGCGCGCGCGTACGCCGGGCGAGTGAGGGAGCGAGGAGTGGCTGGGTGTGAGTGTGTGAGTGTATGGGGGAACGAGTGTGTGTGAGAACGAATGTGTGTGTGTGTGTGAGTTGAAGTGAGGGTGACCCAGAGCGACTGCGAGGCAGTGAGAAAGTGGGTGAGTGGGTAAGGGCCCCGGCCTGGCTGGGGGAGCTGTGGTGGCGGAGAAAAGAGGCGGCTCCCGGCATCCCGACCCCATCCCCCTTCTCGGACCTTCAGCCCGCCGGCAGCCCGCGCTTCCCTCCGAGGCCCCAACCCGGCTCCCTTGCCGAGATCGGGGGAGTGGCCGCCCGAACCAGGTGAGCGGCCCCAGCGCTTCCCTCCCCTCGTGTGCGGGATGAGGCGGAGGCGCGTCCCCCCCATAACCCCCCCTGCCGTCCTTCCCTCCGTGGGCAAGTTGTGCCGAAAGGACTCGGCGATGAGTGGGGCCAGCGAGTGGGGGGCGGGGGCCGGGGGTCTCGGCCCAGGGAGGGAACCGGGCTGTGCGCGCCGTCCCAGGGCCCGGGGTTGGTGAAGGCGGGGGTCGCTTCAGAGCCTGAGGCAGTGGGGAGCGAGGCGGAACCTGGGCTTGGGTGTGCCGGGAGGGGGTCCGTGATGCCGCGTGCCGGTGACTGGGACGACCGCGTCGGGGAGACGGCGACCTCGGGCGTGGAGTACGGTTTCCCTGTTGTGAGGGGGTGTGGTAACTCCGGGAATGCGCTGTGCTAACCTGTCCCCCCGCGTGGTTGGTAATCTCTGCTGCCCCTGCTCCCTCTGACAAATTCCTGTGGTGTGACCGAAGGAGGAGGATGTGGTGTTCCTCCTGCAGCGCCGATGTTTTGAATGCCCTGTTTTCTTCCGTACGCGTAAATTTTAGAGAGTGTGACAGTCATTCTTCTTTTCCTTTGATGGCCTTCTGAATAAGAATGGGGTCACAATAATTGCTTGTCGTGGTTGATTTTTTTTTTTAAGCATTTGACCGTCATGCAATCCTTATCTCCCCTTGCTCCCCCTTAAAAAATCTAAACTAGTTAGGGGGTTATTTCAGATTTACATTCCTTTACCTGACAGCAGATTTGTAATCCCAGTATTTTATCCCATGTGTGTTTGTGAGTCGGGATGGGGCGTTAATCATATTCTGTGGTTAGTATTGTATACTAACCGTCTTGAAAGTAACTTCGATGTAAATTCATTCAGTGTGCTGTTATTTTCCTATTAATTACAAAGCTGTGTCCATATCGTTGTGGAGTTGCGTTAAACTCTAAATCTGTATGGAAAGTATATGGGCATCTTAGTAATGAAGACATGCCTTTTTTGTGGGCTCGACATGTTTATTATATTTACGGATATTATTTTAATGGATATAACCGTTAAAATTTAAATGTTAGTTAATCTCATTTTAATTCTTTCACAACATTGGGTAGTTGAAAGGTTTTTTTTTTTTTAAAGAACAGTTCATTGTCAAAATAAAGGTATACCAAGATACTCAGTTGGAATAAAACACTCTCTGAAATTCCAGCCATGGAGATTTAAGATTTATTTCCCAACTTTTAGAATGAAAACATCTAATTAGAAAAATGAACAGTCATGGTTACTCTGTGTTATTTGGTTAGTGTATCAAAGGGGAGGAAGCCTATTTTGTTTTGAGATAATCTTTTGTTTATTGCTTTCTGTCTTGGTTAGTCCTATTTAGTTGTTTGGCAACATGGCTGTTGATGTTTTTATCTTTTTCTGTCTCCCTTTTTTTCTCTCTTGTCTTCTCTTACCCCCACCAGGTGCTGGAGTCTGCTTGTCAGGGAGGGGGGCAGTCTGTGATTCTGAGAACAGAGAGCCAAGAAGGGGAACAGCAAATTCAGTCACATACCATCCTCCACTCAGTCAAGAGCCACTTTTTCTTCCTGCCTTCCCCCCTGCAGGGGGTAAGGAGCTGCATATCTATCTAACCTGTAGACTTTTGACTACCAGCTAAAATTCCACTTATCTTAGTTTCTGTGGGGATAGCTTTTAAAAATTTTCTCATGTTTTCTTGGAGTCCCGATTGATAGCATCTAGGGGTGTAGGGAGAGTGAAATCAAGACTATCCTATTTTTCCTTTTCCCTTCTCATTCAGTTCCTTTTTCCTCTCCAGAGGGAAATTACCAGCAACATCTTATGGTAAATCCTTTTATCCCTTCTCAGCAATATTGTGAAGAAACACACTAAAGTGGACATTCTTTTTTCCTCTGACCAATGAACACCAAACAAGCTTCAGGCATTAGTTTGTTGGGGCACAGGATGAACCAAATCATTTAAAGTATCTCCTAGTTCTTCCTTTGCCCAATTTGTATCCACCTGGGATTTGCTACTGGGGTAAGTCATTTAGACTGATTTTTCAAAACTTCTCCCTCCTTGTGAGCTGAAAAACTGAGCACCATGAACCCTGGAAGGGATTGGGGAAAGGGACCCACCAGAGTGAGTTGTTCTACACTTTGGGAAGTAGCTTTTATTATCTTGCCTCGGGGAGCAGGCATTAGAGGCCTAAACTGAGTGAAAATGGGTGGAGGAAGAACTTCTATACCCACGAACAACATGTGAAGAGTGAGAGAAAACCAAACAAAAAGTAAGGAGGGTGAGTTTTATTGTATGTTGCTTGCTGACAACTGTTTTTGGGGGGATACTTGAGTGATAGGATTTGTAGAGAACTTATGGCAGGTTAGTTTAAAAAGTATTCTCTGCAAGTGGTAGTAAGTTATAAGCATATGGGAAAATGGCCTTTAGAAGTTGTGATACTTATTTTAAAATTTGAGGTAGTAGACTGGTAGGAACAATGAAAAAATTATTATTTTTAAATGTGAGCTTTACTGGCATGTGCAATTGTTTTAATGGAGGTTGAATAGGGGAGATTAGGTACAGATGTTGGGGAAATTGTCTTTCATCACTTGGGAATTGTCCTGCTTGTCATATTAAGGGGTGTTAAGAAATAATATACTACCTCCAAAAATATTTGTACATAATGTATTTTAGATTCATGTGCCATATGTATCTGTGTTCATGTTAAGTTTGCAAAAAAAAAAAAAAAGGATTGGCTTTGGCTTCATAGTAACTAATGCCATGGTGTTATTTTCAGTGTTTTCTTTTCCATTTTTTTTCCTTTTAAAATTGGCTTGGAGGACAAAAGCCACAGAGCTCTCCAGCTCTACTCCCTTAGATTCTGGGTCTGCATGGAGCCCATCTGCTTATATCTTTTTTTCCTCTTACTGAAACTGGTCCCCTCCCTCTCCAACTTTAATTGTTAACAAAGCCAATTATTTCAGGATCAGTCATGTAATGATGATAGAAAGTAAAGTAGCATTAGGCTTGGGTTATTTTGTTTTGAGAAATACCAATTTTTGGCAGCTGTGTTTACATAGTATGGGGTACACATTTGCCCAGTATTTGATACGGAAAAATACCTATGGTTTTTTTGATACCCGTTTATGATTCAGTATAGCATACTCCTTTAAAATAACTCCTAACCTTTGACTTTTGTCTATCATATGAGGTTTTTTGCTGCCCACTGGGGATAACAGCAGAGAATAAAACAGGGATCCTGGCTTTATGGAGTTTACAGTTGAATTTCATTCATCTCTGTACTTCCATCTGTCAGTTCCCCCAGCAATGTCTGGAGGAGTCTACTGTGTGCTTATATAAAATGTGTACCAATTTGTGAATTGGTGAATTAGCAAAATAAATTTGTATAAACATTGATATGCCCCATTTTTACTACCTTCTTTTGAAAATGGCAACTATTACCAAGTTGTGACCAAAAAAAATTCAAATCTACCCCTTACTTAAATGGTTTAATCTGTTCAGTTCCTTATGTATGCCATTTTTCTCCCTCTTTCCCCTTCCCATACTAGCTCTTGACTTCATGTTCTTAGTAATAAGCTCTCCAGAATAGAAGATGAATTTATTTTATAAGATGAGACCAGTTCTCTGTCACTGTTCTGCTGTTCCATGCTTGATAGCATTTTAAACTTTGATACATTTTGAAAATTCATGCAGGTTTGCCCAAATAGCGATTTTTGGAATTTCCTGGTGCTTTGGAATAATGTTATAGCCATATCTATAAAGCCTTCAGTTTGAGTATATTAATAGCTTTTCAACTCCTTTTTCAAAGTAATGTCCAAATGTTCAAAGAAAATTTGGCCCAACGTCTAACATGTCAAATGTAGTGAACTTGGAGCTATACCATGCATTGTATCTCAGGGACAATTTTCAAATCTTGTGCTGTGTTCCAGAGATACTTTGATATAACATTTCTTTGTCAAGTGAAAGCATTAGGAAGTTTGTTTGCATTCCAGAGAAAACTTTTTGTTTTAAAATTTAATAGGTTTTAAATACCACAGACTATTTTGGGAATTTCAGAAACTAAGCTACAGGTAATTTAAGTAACATTTTTCTCACCCTTTACTTGAAAATGTGTGAAAATTTGTTTGTTAATTTGCTCATGACATTTTTATTCCCTTTTCCAATTTTCCTTTTATTATTGTAAAATACACAAGGATAAAATTTACCATCCTAATCATTTTTAAGCACACTGGTTAGTGGTTAAGTATATCTGTATTGTGTAACCATCACCAAATCCATCTCTGGAAATCTTTCATCTTGCAAAACTGAAACTATACTCCAAAAATATTAACTTCTCATCCCCTCAATGCCCCCAGCCCCTGGCAACCACCATTCTACTTTTTGTCTTTGACCTTGACTACTTTAGATATCAGAGCACAAAGTCTTCAGGGTTCATCATGTTGTAGCATGTATCAATTTAATTTCTTTTCTTTAAAGATTTTATTTATTTTTATAGAGAGGAAGAGGGAGAAAGAAAGGGAGAGAAACATCCCAGTGTGGTTGCCTCTCATGTGCCCCCTACTGGGGACCTGGCCCACAACCCAGGTATGTGCCCTGGCTGAGAAACTGGCGACCCTTTGGTTTGTAGGCCGGCTCTTGATCAACTGAGCCACACCAGAATTTAATTTCTTTTTAAGGCATAGTATGCGTATACTGCATTTTGCCTATTTGTTCATCTGATAATGGACACTTGGGTTGCTTCCCACTTTCAGCTGTTGTGAATAATGCTGCCGTGAACGTGTGTATACACATACCTCTTTGAGACACTGCCTTTAATTCTTTTGGGTATATATCTAAAAGTGGACTTGCTGGGTCATATGGTAATTCCATTTTTAATTTTTTTGAGAAACAACCATACTGTTTTCTGTAGCCAGCTGTACCATATTACTACATTCCCACTGACAGTTTTCAAGGCCTCCAGTTTCTCCATGTTCCTTCCCACCACTTATGTTTCTTTTTATAGTAGTCATCCTACTATTAGAAAGTAGTTTCATGGTTTTGATTTGCATTTTCCTCATTTTTAGTGATGTTGAGCATCTTTTCTTACTCATGACATATTAACATTAAATCAGTTTTAGCTCTTTGAGAGCTGGGACTATGTCTTTTGTTTACCATGGTATTTTTAGGTAGAGTGCATTGTAGCCACTCACGTTAATTGAATGTATTATTTATTGAATGCTTAGTTTTCTGTGCTTACAGCTACTTTTTGACTTTGATCATTTTGTTTTTTGGTGGGGGAAGTATACAGAAATACTTCAGGGATGTTGTGAAAGAAAATATAAAAATAAAATGATCAAATGTAAAATGATTTTGTTAGTGTAAAAAGAAAAGTCCCACTTATAAACGGTACCATTGTTTGCTGACATATACCAACCTTGATGTCAAGGGAATAATTTTAGCTTTTGAGCAAGGTATGATAAAGTATGTTTTTGAAGGTAAGTTTCAGTGACTTATAATAAAGAATCCCCAAATATCACTGACATAAACAGGATAGCAGTTAATTTCTTTCTTATGTAAAAGAGGAAGTTGGCAGTCGAGGCCATGACATTGCACAGTTGTTGGGGATTCAGGTTCTAACAAGTGGTTGTGCTTTTCCTAGGGTTGACTCCTGCCCTCATAGTCTACATAGTTGTTAGAGCTGTAGCCATAATATCCACATTCCACGTTCTGGTTGTTTTTTGTTTTTAAATTGGTTGTTTCCTTCTTTTGGTTGAGTGAGAATGTGAAACGTATCTACCGACACCTCTGTGTTATTTTATAATAAGTGTCATCTTAGCTAAAGGATGTGACTATGTAGGAAGTACCTAGTTTCAGAGGGACATTAAATATTATTAGTGGGTAATGGGATAAGTAGACTCACACTATTGGGTGTTTCTGAGACTCTTTTGAGCTTTTCATCTTATCATTTATATATTCTGTACCTTTAATATCTACAAAAATCCGCCCTGGCCAGTGTGGTTCTGTTGGTTGGAGCATCGTCCTGTAGACCAGAAGATTATAGGTTCAGTTCCTAGTCATGGCACATATCCAGGTTGTGGGTTCAATCTCTGGTTGGGGCACATATGAGAAAGCAACCAGCCAGTGTTTCTCTTTTAAGTTGATGTTTCTCTCTCTCCCCCTTCTTCTGTCTCTAGTGGCAATGAGAAAATGTCCTTGAGTGAGAATTAAAAAAAAAAAAACCCCTGCAAAAATCACCCTCCTCCCCAGATAGGATATTTTTCCCTTTCCCTATCTTTCTTCTTAATGTTTTTGTCTCTCTACCACTTATTCCCATTTTCATCATTTCTAAGAGCAATTTAGTTCTACTTCTGATGGACTTTGGATAAAGGGAAGGAAAGAGGGTAAAATTATTTCTATGTCTATATCTATGTATTATAGATATACATACATAAATAGATACAGGTATGGATATTCCAAATTGTGTCTTGCTTTGTTTGAGGTGGATTGAAAAGAATTGGAGAATTCATTGAGTAAAATCCTTGGTTAAAACCTGAGTCATCACAAAGTTGGCATTAGAAGGTGCAGTTTTATTACATCACATGATGCACACATGCACACAAACACAGGGAAGGAGAGGGAGATTAATTTTAAGGAATTGGTAATTGGCTTCTGTGATTGTGGTACTGGCAAAATCATAACCTGTGGGGCTGGCCAGTAGGCTGGAAACTCAGGATTTCTGTCTTACAGTCTTGATGCAGAATTTCTCTGAAAGTCTGTTTTACTCTTTAGTTCTTCAATTGATTGGATAAGGCCTATCCATATTATAGAGGGTAATCTCCTTTACTTAAAGTCAACTGATTGTATGTCAGTACCAGCCTGTTTTGATTGCTGTATCCTCGTAGTATAGTTTGATATTAGGTATCACGATACCTCCAACTTTGTTCTTTGTTCTCAGGATTGATTTTGCTATGCAGGACCATTTGTGGTTCCATATAAATTTTTGAAATATTTGTTCTAGTTCATGAAATACATCATTGGAATCCTGATGGGAATTGCATTGAATCTATAGATTGCTTTGGGTGGTATGGACACTATAATGATGTTAATTCTTCCTATCCATGGAAACACAGTATGTGCTTTCACTTATTTGTATCTTCTTCAGTTTCTTCAGTGTCCTGTAATTTTCTGTGTACAGGTCTTTTACATCCTTGGTTAGGTTTATTTCTAGGTATTTTATTCTTTTTGAAGCAATTGTGAATGGGATTGTTTTCCTAATTTCCCTTTCTGTTAGTTTGTTATTGGCATATAAAAACACAGCTGATTTCTGGATAATAAACCCACATCTTTATAGTCAATTAATATTCGACAGAGGAAGCAAGCACATACAATGGGCTAAAGATAGTTTACTCAATAAATGGTGTTGGGAATATTGGACAGATATGTGCAGAAAAATGAAACTAGCCCACCTTCTTACACCACACACAAGAATAAATTCAAAATGGATCAAAGACTTAAATGTTAGACCTGAAACCATAAAAATCCTAGAAAAAAACATAAGCAGCAAAATCTTGGACATTGCTCATAGAATTTTTTTATCAGATATATCTCCCCAGGCAAGGCAAAGAAAAGAAAAAATAAACAAACGGGACTACATCAAACTAAAAAGTTTTTGCATAGCAAAGGAAAACATCAGCAAAATAAAAAGACAACCCACAGAATAGGAGAACATATTTGCCAGTACATCTGATAAGGGGTTAATATCCAAAATTTATAAAGTACTTACAAAAATCAGCACCAAAAAAAACAAAAACCCAATTAAAAATGGGCAAAGGACCTGAATAGACTCTTTTCCAAAGAGGACATACAGATGGTCAATAGATATATGAAAAGATGCTCAATGCCACTAATCATCAGAGAAATGCAAATAAAAAATACAGTGATATAACATCTCCCACCTGTTAGCATGGCTATCATCAATAGATCAAGAGACAACAAGTGCTGGTGAGGATGTGGAGAAACGGGAACTCTTGTACTGTTGGAGGGAATGTAGACTGGTGCACCACCATGGAAAGCAGTATGGGGATAACCTCAGAAAATTAAAAGTGGACCTGCCTTTTGATCCAGGGATCCCACTTCTGGGAATATATCCAAAGGAACCCAAAACACTAATTCAGAGGAACATAAGCACCCCTGTGTTCATTGCAGCATTATTTACAATTGCCAAGATATGGAAGTAGCCCAAGTGTCCATCAATAGATGAGTGGATAAAACAACTATGGGACATTTACATAATGGAATTCTATTCAGCAGTAAAAAAGAAGAAAATTTTACCCTTTGTGACAGCATGGATGGACCTGAGAGCATTATAAGTGAACTAAGGCAGTCAGAGAAAGACAAATACCATATGATTTCACTCATGTGAAACCTAATGAACAAACTCAACTAACAAGCAAAACAGAGACAGAGTCCTAGATGGAGAGCAGATGACAATTAGTGGGGAAGTGGTTAGGGGGTGGAGGGATGGAGCAAAAAAGAAAAAGGACTCATGGATATGGACAATAGTGTGATTGCTGGGGGGAGGGGGACATAAGAGGACTAAATGGTAATGGAAAAAATACAATAAAGTTTAAACTTAACGACAACAAAGTCAGCTGATTATAGATGTTAATCACATTTACAGTACAAAATACCTTGACAGCGATGTGTAGACTAGTGTTTGACCAAGCAATTGGGCACCATTACGTGATTGGAGAGAGAGATTTAGTAGGTCCATGATATATTCAGGATTTAATGGTAATAGTTGAAACCTGGCTGAGGATGACATTTCTAGAGAAAGGACAGAAGAGTTTAAGAATGAAGCTTGAAGGTTATATATAGAAGGAGAGTTATTAGGAAAAAAAGAGTCCCAGAAAAGGAGACTATGAAAGAGTGCCTATAACTCAAGATACACATGTTCGTTATTTTAATCTACAAACCTGATCCAATTTCACATCCAAGGCAGAATGGTGTCATTGAAAGCACATCTGTAGAAATTGCCAAATGAAGTGAATTTTAGTTTGTGTATTAGTATTCATTTTTTTCTCCTAATTTTATTCTGTTTTAGTCTTTTGATTCTGGGTTCATATGCCGTGTCTTATCTAGAATAAAGAATTTTCCTAGTAGCAAGAGGTGCCTTATTGTCTTCATGGTAGATTGTGATTTTGCTTTTTTCCTACCAAGGTAATTACCATTTGGGAAGGGGCCTCACAAGAAAAATGAGTGAATTGCTTTATTTATGATTCCCATTTAATGAACTTTGCCTAGGTTATTTGAAGATAACAGTGATTTTTTATTTTTTCATTTTTATTTTTAAAAATATTTTATTTATTTATTTTTGGAAGGGAGGGAAAGAGAGGGAGAGAAACATCAACTGGTTGCTTCTCTCATGCCCGCAACTGGGTACTTGGCCTGCAACCCAGGCATGTGCCCTGACCAGCAATTGAACTGGCAACCTTTTGGTTCACAGGCTGGCGTCCAATCCCCTGAGCCACATCAGCCAGGGTGACAGTGATTATTTAAAAATGGTGTGCCTATCCAGAAGTTTTCATGGTAAAACTATCTTTAATATAAAAGCAAATTCTTCCTTAATTTCTTTTTATTTTAAAACTACTTTATCAGTTAATCAGTAGCATTTGATATCTGATATTTACATGTATGTTTTTCTTGATACTCTGGGGGAAATAAAGTAGAGGATAGAAATTAGTTGATCTGAATTAATATTCTAAGAGGAGAGATATTTTTGCATATATATATAGATAGCATTTGCAATTGCTCTATTTATTTTACATGGTTGAGAGTAAACTGTTTTCTCATAGATACTTTATTGGGTAACCAAACCAACCTTTTTAAATGTCAGAGGGGAAAGAACACTGTATTTTACAGACTCTTTTCTGTATTTTAAAAGTGAATATAAAATTTGAACTTTATTTTTAAGACTTGGGACTATCTGTTTTTGTGTGTGTACTTTTGGGCTCCAGGACTGTGTAAATTTACTGTTTATGCTTTTGACTTCTTATATAGACTTTTTTGTTTTTTCTCTTTTTTTTGATATTAATGGGTGGGAAAAATGGAAAGATACATGTTTTTAAATAACGGAGGAAGAGGCCATCAGAGCGGTGTCAACATGTTGGTCCCTTTCTGGCCCACAGGAAGGCATTGGTAGCTAGGCCACAGGGGTTAGGGTGTGGATGGTGATGGGAGTGATGCACCTTTTGGGGTGGAGAGTCTTCACCTGACCATTTCTTGGGTATGGTTAGATGTGAATCTCAGTGGAGCAGCCTTAAAAAGTACAAGTAGCCTCTGCAGCAGCAGCTGTGGGCACTGAGGATGGCCAGCTGCTCATCCTGGGGAAATAGGAGTGGGCCGTTAGGCAGAGGAGAGGTTGTGCCTTTTTATTCCCTGGCCATAGCTGGTCTCTGGAGATCACTAAAATTATAGTGGATAAGACATCTGGGCAGGTGTCACTTGAAGATGCCAGCACCAGCGGCACCTTAATTACAAGCTGAAGGTTGCTAAGAAGTAGATGTGCCCCTTACAAACTGGGGATGTCATCTACTGGGGTTACAGGAATAATGAGTAGGAACACAATATGACATACCTCTATGAATATTTACATGAAAAGCAAGGTATAACACAGGAATCTTTTGAAGTTGATAAAGAAAATGTATTCCATGTGACCAAAGATACCTCAGTTCCAGGTGAGGTGATGATTCTGCTATTGCCTGCCACTTAGCAGTCTTTGAGAAACCACAGCCGTTGACACTGATGCCAACATCTTCAACACAGCCTCTGCCTCTTTCATAGTCATCTTTTGCAGGGCAAGAGCATTCTTTCAGTTCCACATTTGGGTGCAGACATCCCTTCTAAAATGATGTGGTCCAGTTGTGGCAAATGATATCTTTACTTTTGCTTCAGCTCTCCCAGAGAGGGAACGTCAGGTTCTTTGATAGAACCCCAGGATTAAGAGAATTTGAGCCCATTAAAAAGAAAATAAAAGGAGTTGGGGAGCCTAATCTGAACCTACAGTTGTTTGTTGCATGTCAGTATAGAAACACTTAAAATTTATGATGCTGTGAAGCCAGACAAGATGGGATACTCTTGTGCTTCATGTGTATGGAGTTGCTGCAGAACTGTGTGAGATTGCAGTCCTGGAGTGCTTTTTGTTGTCTGACTATAGAATCACTGAAAACACCATGTTGCAGCCTAGGTATTTTTTGAAAGATGACATGTTGGTACTGGAAGAATATTCCTGCTTTCCAGTTGCTTGTGGCTGTAATATCTCATTCTGATTTCTCTTGGGGCCACAACTGCTGTGTAGTTTTACACAATGACATTCAATCATATTGGTGAACAGACAGTGTTCAAGAACTAAATGTCAGGGGAGGCACAGAGATGGCTTTGGAGTTTTGGAGGTCAAGGACAAGGTGTTTCAAAAACTACCCAATATAAACACATGGGGGCATTTTTACAGTTAGTCTCTCAGTGAAACTGGGATCTTTGTATTAGGTACTCTGGATTGACTTTTCTTTTGTGGAACCTTTCCTAGTAAGTGAGATCCTTCCTAGTGGCCTGGGAGTCTCTATAAGGCCACATCTTATCTTCTAGTGTGTAAGTTGAGTTATTATCATATCTTACCTATGGTTCGAGTATGTTCTTGATTATAGCTATGGAAAATGGCACAAAGAGCCAGGAGGCTTTGGGCATGAGGCATCCTCTTTGCGGGTTACGTGGGTCTCCACAGCTACAAACCCCTCTCTCCTGCGTATGTACCACGTTTTATTCCTTCCCTGCTTTCCACTGAGTGGTATCTTTGAGGTCATGGGGCAGACATGGCAGGCCAAGGTGTGTGTGTGTGTGTGTGTGTGTGTGTGTGTGTGTGTAGTACATCTGTCCTATGTCATGCGTCTGTGGAGCAGGCCCTTCTGGCTGAGATCCTGGAGAGCACATGAAGCACCAGTTCTAGCTGCTGGTGTGCTGGAAGCCATTTATCTCTATGGTCATTGCTTCCTCTTCTCCTTGCCCTTGTTCTTTCCTTCTCTGTTAGGTTTGCCATGTCATCTGGAATAATAGTAGAAATTTTATTTTTGAAAAAAAAGTTTTCTTGTGTTGAAATCACCTGTTACATTTTTAAATAAAACTTACAAGTTTTTATTTCTCAGGAAAATGATTTTCAACTATTGTCTTGCTCATGATGTAAACTCAGAGAAGCAAAACTGTTTATAGAAGAATGTCCTTTTTTGCATACTAGTAAACAAGCTGTGTTTATTTTTAAAAATTCTATTTAAAGAAAAAAACAGGAAGAACATGCTGTTCTGATTGTAATAAACCAAGTTTAGTGAATGGACTGGAGTTTGTAGTTATGGGAGAGCTTTGGGAATATGTTATTGATGATTGCAGTCTCTGTTTTATATCAAGATGGGACTTGCATTTTGCCAGAGGGGATAAATCAGTAGGTAATCAGATTACAGCATATCCTAGCCAATATATAATATAGGGAATGGCATTGAAAGCATGCGATAAGTGACCTGCCGTAATGATAAAACCATAGTGCTAGCTTCCCCAGTAAAAAGTGGAGACATCTTATTTCAGGGCAGGTTATCATTTTCCATATTTCTAATGACATAAAAAGTTATAATTTGAACAAAAGGGGAAAAGTCATAATATTACCCTGTTACCCTCTTTGTATAGTTAGTATGTAATCATGGCATTTATTTGTGTGAAAACCAGAAATTAAGTAATTTCTTGATTTGTATGTGTATTTTCTCTTCCATCCAGAAAAAGTATACATTCAGGAGGAAATAATCAGGAAAAGGAAGAATAAGAAGATCAAGATGTGTAGCTCTGTGGCTGCCAAATTGTGGTTTTTGACAGATCGTCGAATCAGGGAAGACTATCCCCAAAAAGAGATCTTACGAGCATTAAAGGCCAAGTGTTGTGAGGAGGAACTGGACTTTAGGGCTGTGGTGATGGATGAAGTGGTGCTGACAATTGAGCAAGGAAACTTGGGTAAGTCCGTACTACGTAATTTTTTGGGTTTTTCCTTAGTATATGGTGACTCTGCTTGTTTCAGGAATAATTAGGACAAAGGCATCAATAATGGTCTTGGCATACTAAGTATTAGCTAATCTTAAAATCTGGTATATTTTCTGAAAGAAATGAAAGCATTGGTATTTATTAAACCACTAATTATTTAGGAAATAATTGAGAGGGGAATTAAAAATAACCTACTAGTCGTCTTCTATTATTATGATCTTATAGTTTTAAAATACTTTGTTATTTAAGGGGGACTGGTCCTTTTAGTAAATGAATCAAAATTCACGTGTGATGCTTTTTTTTTTAGATTTTATTTATTTATTTTTAGTGAGAGGGGAAGGGAGGGAGAAAGAGAGGGAGAAAAACATTAATGTGCAAGAGAAACATCAATTGGTTGCTTCTTGTACAACAGGACCCTCAACCCAGGCATGTGCCCTGGTGGGGAATTGAACTAGTGACCTTTTAGTTGACAGGCCAGTGCTCAATTCATTGAGCCACCCAGCCAGGGTTCTTTATTTGTTTTAGAGAAGGGATGGGAGGGAGAAAGAGAGTGAGAGAAACATCTGTTGGTTGCCTCTGGTACATACCCCAGGTGGGGACTAAACCTGAAACCCAGGCATGTCCCCTGACCAAGAATTGAATTGTCAGCCATTGAGGTATTAGCTCTTTAAATATTTGGTGGATTTAACCAGTGAAGCAGTTAGGTTTTCTGGACTTAATTCATTGGGCATTCTGGCTCTTTGGCACTTTTTCCTTGTTGCATCAGTAGATAAACCTATCCCCGAATAACAGTTATTTTATATAATGAAAACATTTTAATTTATTCTGGACATTTTTTTCTTAAATATTCCCCTGGATGTTTGCTCTTAAGTTAACAATTTTTTACAATATATTTTATTGATTATGCTATTACAGTTGTCCCATTTCCCCCCTTCATTCCCCTCCACCCTGTACACACCCTCCCTCCCACACTCCCCTCCTTTAGTTCATGTCCATGTGCCATAAGTTCTTTAGCTTCTACATTTCCCACACTACTCTTGACCTCTGCCTGTCTATTTTCTCTGCACTGTCTATGCTACTTATTCTCTGTACCTTCTCCCCACCCTCTCCTCCCAGTCCCCTGTTGCTAACCTTCCACGTGATCTCCATTTCTGTGGCTCTGCTCCTGTTTTAGGTGACCGCTTAGTCTGCTTTTGTTTTAGGTGTGGATATTAATAACTGAGTTTGCTGTCCTTTTACTGTTCATATTTTTTATCTTCTTTTTCTTAGATAAGTCCCTTTAACATTTCATATAATAAGGGCTTGGTGATGATAAACTCCTTGAACTTGATCTTATCTGAGAAGCACTTTATCTGCCCTTCCATTCTAAATGAAAGCTTTGCTGGATAGATCAGTCTTGGATGTAGGTCCTTGCCTTTCATGACTTGGGAATACTTCTTTCCAGCCCCTTCTTGCCTGTAAGGTCTCTTTTGAGAAATCAGCTGACAGTCTGATGGGAACTCCTTTGTAGGTGACTCTCCCCTTATCTCTTGCTGCTTCTAGAATTCTCTCCTTCATTTTAATCTTGGCTAGTGTAATGATGATGAGCCTTGGTGTGTTCCTCCTTGGGTCCACCTTCTTTGGGACTCTCTGAGCTTCCTGGACTGCCTGGAAGTCTGTTTCCTTTGCCAGATTGGGAAGTTCTCCTTTATTATTTGTTCAAATAAGTTTTCCACTTGTTGCTCTTCCTCTTCCCCTGCTGATACCCCTATAATTTGGATGTTGGAATGTTTCAAGATGTCTTGGAGGTTCCTAAGCCTCTCATTTTTTTTGAACTCTTGTTTCTTCATTCTTTTCTGTTTGGTTGTTTCTTTCTTCCTTCTGGTCCACTCTATTGACTAGAGTCCCAGTTTTCTTCCCATCATTATTGGTTCCCTGTGCATTTTCCTTCATTTCACTTATCATCACCTTCATTTGTTCATCTAATTTGTGAGTATCCTGATCACCAGTGTTTTGAACTGTGCATCTGATAGGTTGGCAATCTCTTGATTGCTTAAAAGTATTGGCTTTGAGTCATTTTTGGTCAGGTGGCTCCTGTTACATATGGGTGGTGGAGCCTTAGGTGTTTACCAGGGCAGGGCAAGCTAGTCTCAGGGTTGTGATCCTGTCTGTGGGGGTGGGGTCAGAGAGGGAACAATGGCGCCTGTTCCATGCTCTCTAGGATTTGCGTCCCCTCTGCTGCCTGCCACAGGCACCTAGATTATCTGTGCGAGAATGTGTGTCCAACCTCTCTGCGTGCCCTGCGTGCCCTGCGTGCTCTGCTCGTCTCCTCCCCACGCATTTGCAAAACCTGGGGTTTGCAGGCTCCACGCCAGCTACGCTCCCTGGTGCTCCCGGGTCTGCCAGCCACTGCCTTTTCCTGCCGCGTTCCCTCCACTGACTGCCGATTCCGCCCCTCTTACTGTTCTGGTTGAATGGTTCTCAGACTTCCATAGTTCAATTTTTTGTGTTCTGGTTGTGTTATTGTTTATAAATCTTTGTTGACCTTAATCTTGGTTGTGGGAGGAGGTACAGCATTTCCACCTACACCTCCATCTTGGCTGGAACTCCTCTTACTTAACAATTTGAGAGACCTACTAGATACAGAGCATGGCACTAGACACCCTAGGTTTATGTCTTTTTTTTTCTATTAGAAAATATTAATAGCTTTATATATTTTTAATTATATAAATGACACAAAAATACCAAATGTAAATATTAAATATCATCCGATATTTTGCCATTTGTTATTGATCACACATATACATATAGATTTATAACATACATACTGTTCTTTAAATGTTTTTCACATGTCAAGTGAATGTCTTCTGTGTGCCAAGATTTTTGTACTAGGCACTGAGAGATGTAGAGTTTAGCAAAATATAATAGTCCATTGGTTCTTGTCTTTTTTAAGCTAAATGGAAGACCTGGACATTATGCAAAAGTCAAAGAAATAGTTACACACAAGTGTTATAACAGGAAAGTACAGTGTGATGTGAGAGAGTAAACCAATAAATCTCATTGTGATTGGGAGGTCAGAGAAGGCCTCATCAAGGAACTGACACTAAAACCTGAAGGATGAGCAGCTGTTATTCCAAGGATAGAGAGGAACAGTATATACATTGCCCTTAAGTAGGATTCCTTTGCCATAAATTCCTAGAGGAGGAATTATTCATTGCTAAAGTGTCCCAGAAAGGTAGTACTGATGTAGTACCCTTTTCAAATAGTCTCTGCAGTGTGATTGTTTTTGTTTTAGACAACTTAGGGTTACGGTTAGAGTTAATTAGACGAGGAATGGTCAGGTTGAGCAGCTTTCTGCCTGATCAGGCTTTCTGCCTGATCTTTTGGGAATTTGGGACTGTCCTTCCCATCCCAGCTGGGTAGTGGGATATATAGTTGGGCATTTCCTTAAGTTAGAAAATAAGCTGTTCAATATTAAAGGAAAAACATTTAGTGTCATCAGGAAGAAATATCTTTTCTCCTAGGAATTTATCTCCCTCCCCCCATTAAAGTGGGAGGTAGCTTTGATTATATTTAGTCTAAATGCTAAATCCATCTACATTTTCATTATTCTTCAGTGAGATACTTGAATGAAATTTTAGCTTCTCTGCCAGCACCAAGTGATTATTACCTGTCTTATCAGAGTGATTGCCTATCCCTTTCCAGAGTAGTTCAGGAAAGTGAAGAAATTGGATTAGTTGTGCCTCTAATGCTTTAAAGTGATTTACATTAAAGGTCAAATTGCTTTTGGAAATGGCTACAGTTTTATACCTGATGTTGAGTATTATAAATTAGAACACAGCTGTATGAATAAAAGTTACTATGATAAATTCTGGACAGTTGAAGTGAGGTAAATTAGACAACATGACATTCTTGCAGATACAGGGTGGGGAAAAGTAGGTTTACAGTTTACATGGAACATAATACAATAATTAATAATAATACAAAAACAAACACTGTTTTCTCGTACTCATAACAGTAAACCTACTATACCTTTACCCCACCCTGTAAATAAGCAGGTCCTTATTTATAAGTTGCATGTCAAAATAATTCCCTTGGTTATGGTGTGTGATGAGATACTTGTGAAGTGTTACAAGTATCCCTGGTCTCTCTGCCCCCTAAATGCTATTATCAAAGATAACCAAAATTGTCCCACAAAATGTTATTAAATTGTAAGGACTAAATGTACTGTACATAATGTTGCTTGTTCATTTCTTGGCCTGTGGTACATTCTTCCTTAAGTATTTATTCCTTACCCCCCTAGTTTTTTTGCTAACATTACATGGATTTCCATTTGAGAAATTCCCTCTTCCATATTGTGCAGTCATGTGTATTGGTGTATACTTGAAATGCCTCTACATTTGTGGAGTCTCCCTCCAGCCCCTTTTTCATAGAGGGAACAGTTAAGAAATGTCTTTGAATGTCTGTGTTTTAGATTGTATTGGGCCCCAATCAATCATATGTACAAAGTTATACTATATAATTGTAGGCCATTATCCAAATAATCTCCCAGGCTTTCCATGTAAGAAATAAGTAAATTAGCCCTGACTGACTGGTGTGGCTCTGTTGGTTGGGTGTCATCCTGCAAAATGAAAGGATGCAGGTTGATTCTTGGTCAGGGCACATGTCTTGGTTGTAGGTTCGGTCCCTGGTCGGGGTGCTGTGAGAGGCAACCAATTGATGTTTCCCTCTCTTTCTCCCTCCATTCCTGTGTCTCTAAGAAATAAAGAAAGAAATTTCTTTAAAAAGAAATAAGTAAATTAAACAGTTGTTATTAAAATAAAAAATTTACAAAGGAAAATATACAAAGTAAAGCAACTAGGCTGAAAACTGGTGAAAGTAAGGGTCGGGTCTCTTGAGTATGGGACTATGGTGTGCTGCCCCATATGGTCAAGCTAGGCCAAGGCTGGAGTCTGTCTTGAATTTGAGTACTTTGACTTATGGTTAGAAGGAGAAAGTTTGGAATTTAATGATTTTGGTGTGATGACTTGATGAGACTACAGGTGGTTTTTTGCTTCCTGAACTTCGGAATTACTCTGTTTTGTGTGTGTGTGTGTGTTTTCCTGAGTCTGGTTTTATCAGCACTCCTTTTTTTACTTAGGTCTGTGCACAATCCTCTATCTATATATTAAATTTTTTTCTTGCTCAAATTAGCTAGAGATATTTTAGTTGCTCACATGTCATATACCGTGAACTAATTCAGAGATACAGTTTTTTGGCAAAGAGAGGGCAGAAATCAATTAGGACTCCTTTTCTTATTCCAGAACAGAGATGTCTAATAACCCATATACACAGCGGTGAAACTGGTAATTAAGTAATTACCTTTATTCACTTGTAACCATGCTCTTGTTGAGGGTAAAGCTTGGGGGAATCTGGTATGTGTTGCCACAGAAAACTTTAAAAGAGGATGAGGGATTTGGAAGCAGGGGGCGAGAATGACCTCCTGAAGGCATTGGGGAATTTAAAGCAAACGAATGAGAAGCTCAAACTTCCAAAATCTTTTTTCAAGGCAAGTAATGGAATTCCAGAGTTTGTGTGTATTTGGTACTATAGGTCCAGCCTAACCATCAGAGTATATTCCTGCTGAAAGGAGTCTTCCAGCTATTATACTGCTTAGGAAATTAGCAAAGCTAAGGATCTGGAGGGAAGTCATGTGACATAATGAAAAGAACTTGGGATTTAGAACTAGTTCGCTCTAGCTGTCCTGGCTGATCTCTTTTTTGTTTGTGTGTTTGTTTGATCTCTTTATTAAACCAGACCTTTTGCATTGGTCAGACCGGTTTGTCTTGTAATCTTTTGGTAAGTTCTATGACAATAGGGAATAATTTTTTTCATTTTAATTTTATTGATTATGCTATTACAGTTGTTCCAATTTTTTCTCCCCTTTATCCCCCTCTGCCCTGCAACCCCTGCTCCCACCAGCATTCCCCCTAGCCCTCCTTAGTTCATGTCCATGGGTTGTACATGTAAATTCTTTGGCTTCTCCATTTCCTATAGTATTCTTAACCTCCCCTTGCCTATTTTGTACCTATCATTTATGCTTCTTATTCCCTGTATGTTTTCCTCCATTCTCCCTGCTCCACCTCCCCATTGATAACCCTCCCTGTGATCTCCATTTCTGATTCTGTTCCTGTTCTGCTTGTTTGTTTGTTTTGTTTTGATTTTTAGGCGGTCATTGATAGTTGTTTGTTTTCATTTTACTGTTCATATTTTTTACTTCTTTTTCTTAGATAAATCCCTTTAACATTTTATATAATAAGGGCTTGGTGATGATGAACTCCTTTAACTTGACCTTATCCAGGAAGCACTTTATCTGCCCTTCCATTCTAAATGATAGCTTTCCTGGATAGAGTCATCTTGGAAGTAGGTCCTTGCCTTTCATGACTTTAAATACTTCTTTCTAGCCCCTTCTTGCCTGCAAGATTTCTTTTGAGAAATCAGCTTATAGTCTTATGGGAACTACTTTGTAGGTAACTGTCTGCTTTTCTCTTGCTGCTTTTAAGATTCTCTCATCTTTAATCTTGGGAAATGTAATTATGATGTGCCTTGGTGTGTGCTTCCTTGGAAGCTCTGTGGGACTCTGAGCTTCCTGGAGTTCCTGGAAGTCTGTTTCCTTTTCCAGATTGGAGAAGTTCTTATACATTATTTGTTCAAATAGGTTTTCAATTTCTTGCTCTCCTCTTCTTTTGGCACTCCTGTTATTCAGATGTTGGAACATTTAAGGTTGTCCCAGAGGTTACTAAGCCTCTCCTCATTTTTTGAATTCTTATTTCTTCATTCTGTTCCGGTTGGATATTTATTTATTCCTTTTGTTGCAAATGGTTGATTTGTGACCCAGTTTCCTTCCCTTGGTTCCCTGTATATTTTTCTTTATTTCACTTTGAATAGCCTTCACTTCTTCCTCTTTTTTATGTCCATACTCAGTCATTTCTGTGAGCATCCTGATTACCAGTGTTTTGAACTCTGTACCTGATAGGTTGGCTGTGTCCTTATTGCTTAGTTCTTCTTCTGAAGTTTTGATCTGTTCTTTCATTTGGGCCATATTTCTTTGTCTTGGTGCACCTATTATGTTATAAGGGTCAGAGCCTTGGGTATTTGCCAGGGTGGGGCAACCCACAGCTGTGTTGTGGTGCTTCATGTGGCGGGAGGGGTCAGACAGAACAGAATGCTGTTTGCTGGGCTCCTGGCCAGCTTTCAGTCACTTCCTCCACTACCCATAAGCAAATTGGGCTGTTCTGGTGCTGATTCCCAGGTGGGTGGGTTTGTGTGTCTTCTAGGACCCTGTGGTTCTCTCTAATGAACCCTCCTGTGAGGCTTGGAGTTTCTCCCACCACCTCAACCCTCACAGGTTTTTATAGCCAGAGGTTTTCAGACTTTAATTTCCTGGGCTGGAACCCTGGGTTGCGTGGTCTGTCTCTCTCCCCAGTTCTTCCCAGCTTACCTGCATGTGAATGTGGGACCCCCCAGTCCACCATCCACTGCCTTGCCTTGCCTCTGCACAATAGCTGCCCATCTTCGTCCCTCCTACCAGTCTGAACGAATGTGTCTCCTTTAACTCCTTGGTTGTCAGTCTGCCACAGAATTTGATTTTCTTGCAGTTCTGTTTTTTTTCTTTTTTTGTTTGTTTGTTTTTGATTGGTTGTTGTCCTTCTTTTGGTAGTGTGAGAAAGGAAAACATGTCTACCTATGCCTCCATCTTGGCCAGGAATTCTTGGAATAAAAACTAAAAGGCCTACTTCATAATGTGTTCAGGATTACTTGAGATGTGTGTAATTGTACTGGTATGGTATCTGACACATAGTAAATATTCAGTAAATGGTAGTTACTTATTGGCGGCAGAAAAAACATGATATTCTTCTACTGTTTATGCATAGTACTTCTTGTCAGTTGTGAAATTGAATGACTTGATTCTCTAAGACTGTTCTCTGAGCTACACACAAGTGACAAGCCATGAAAGAACTTAGAGTGATGAGTGTAGATACTAAGTTGAGCTAGGAAAAGCTCAGGAAAATTTGTCTCACTTCTTAGAATTCAAGTTTTAAAATTATATTTCTGTTACAAACACAATAGTAGTATTCAAAGCTTTTTTTTTATTTTTTTACAAATAACTCATTTATTTCTGGTAATAATCCAATGAGGTAGTTGTTATTATTGTCTTTATTTTACAAATGAGAAAATGAAATCCTAGGTTAAATGGTTTGCTCAAGATTGTAAAGCCAGTAAGTTCTGGAGCCAAGATTTAAAATCAGGTGGTTTGTCTTCATATCTTGGGTTATGTTTATATTTCTCCTCTTTTCCTGTATACAAAGTAGTATACTATAAATACTCTGCTGTCTCTTGCTTTTTCCTTCAACTGTATTCTGTAGGGTATACTTGATGCAGATAATCACATATGAAAGTGACAGTTTTCTAGTTTCTATGTTTTAAATTTATTTTTCTTATTTTATTACATTAAGTAGCACCTCCAGTGTAATGTTGAATAAAAATGATGATAGTGAAAATGCTTGTCTGATACTTGATCTTAAAGAGAGAGCTGCAGTTTTGTTCCAGTAAATAAACCTGATGCTTACTGTTCATTCTTTGTTTATGTTGAGAAACATAAATTTACCAGGGTAAATTTCCTTCTCTTACTAGTGTTTTTTTTTAAGACCACATACCCATCAATAGTGGTCAGTTTATTTTTAGATATTCTAGTGGGTATGACATGTACCTAATTGTTTTCATATCCCTACTCACTAATGAAGTTGAGTATCTGCATATATTTGTTTAGGTATCATCACTTCATAAAGTGCCTATTCAAGTCTCTTGTCCATTTTGCTGTTGAACTGATTATTTTATTGTACTTTTGTAAGTGTTTCATTTGTGCCTTGCCTTTTAACTTTTTTTATAATTAAGTGTAAAAAAATTTTTGATTACAGTTTACATTTAGTATTATTTTGTATTAGTTTCAGGAGTACAGCATAGTTAGACACTCATATACTTTACCAAGTGTTTCCCTGCTGTATCTAGTACCCAACTGGCACCATGCATAGTTATTACAATATTATTGACTCTATTTTTTGTGTTGTACTTTACATCCTCATAACTGTTTCATAACTACCAATCTGTACTTCTCAGTCCCTATACCTTTTTCAGTCAGCCCCAAACCCTGTCTCTCTGGCAACTATCAGTCGGTTCTCTCTATGAGTCTGTTTCTGTTTTGTTTGTTTATTTATATTCTTTAGATTCCACATATAAGTGAAAGCATATGGCATTTGTCTTTCTCTGACTGACTTATTTAACATAGCATAATACCTTGTGTTACAAATGGTAAGATTTTATTCTTCGTTATGGTTTTGTAATGTTCCATTGTAAATGTGTAGCAAAGCTTTTTTATCCACTCATCTAATGATGGGCGCTTGGGTTGCTTCCATAGCTTTTGCTTTTTAACATTCTTTTTTTTTTAAATATTTTTATTTATTTATTTTTAGATAGAGGGGAAGGGAAAGAGAACGAGTGGGAGAGAAACATCAATGTGTGGTTGCCTCTCATGTGTCCCCTACTGGGGACCTGGCCTGCAACCCAGGCATGTGCCCTGACTGGGAATCGAACCGGCAACCCTTTGCTTCACAGGCCCGTGCTCAATCCACTGAGCTACACCAGCCAGGGCTTAACATTCTTTTTTTTTTAGATTTTATTTATTTTTTGTGGACCAAAGGGAAGGGAGAGAGAAAGGGAGAGAAACATCAGTGTGTGGTTGCCTCTTGCATGCCCCTCACTGGGGACCTGGCCCGCAACCCAGGCATGTGCCCTGACTGGGAATTGAATCGGCAGTGCTTTGGTTCGCAGGCCCACACTCAATCCAGTTATCTGTATACATGGTAGATGGGTTTATTCTGTTCCTTGTTCTAATTGTGCCTGTTTTCGCCAGTACCACACTGACTTAATTACTGTAGTTTATGACATCCAGTAAAGTGTTCTCTCACGTAATTAAGAATGTCTAGCTAATCATGTTCTGTTGCATTTATACATTTTAGAGTCAGCTTGTCATGATCCACAAAAATACCATGTGAAATTTTGATTAGAATTGTGTTGGATTTATAGATCAATTTGAGAAGAAATGACACATACTGTTGACCTTCCAATATGTGAATGTGTGTGTAGTGGTCAATGTTTGTCTCTGTCTGTCTCTCTCTCTACCCGACTCCTCCTTCCTTGTCTTTAATAACTGTAATGTTTTATAATTTTACTCCCAGAAGTCTTGTACATCTTACTAAATGCATCTTATTCCTGTGAATTTTATATTTTTTCTCCTGTTGTAAATGGCACAATTAAAATTCTTTTATTTCTAAGTTATTGTTGCTGGTTCCGTTTTATACAGTGTATTGACAGTAGCTCACTTATTTCAATAAATTGTGATAGGTTCTTTTGGATTGCATGCTTTCAAAGAAAGTGTCATCAGCAAGTAATCAGAGTTTCAGATTTCCTTTCCAGTCTTTACATCTCACTCTCTTTTCTTGACTAATTGCACCAAATAGGACCTTTGGGACAATGTTGGATGAAATAGTTACAGTGGGCATCCTAGTCTCATTTCTGGGCCTAGAGGAAAGCTTTTAACATTAGACCATTAAGCATATGACCTGGAGGATTTTTAAGATATCCTTTATCATATTAAGGAAATTTCTTTCTATTCCAGGTATCCTAAAGGGTTTTTTATAATCCCAAATACTTAAATTTTATCAAATAGCGTCTATACATCTATACATTGAATAGTCATGTTTCTTTTTACTGTATTGCAAATTACGTGATTGGTATTTACAAGTTAAAGCAACTTTAAATTTTTGGAATAAATTAAACTTCCTTAAGATTGTTGTTGTTGTTATAGCTGGGTTTAATTTAATATTTTGTTGAAGATTTTGGTATTTATGTTAGAGTGAAATTGGCCTGTACCTTTCCTTTCTTGAAATGTCATTGTCAGTTTCTGCTAAGTTATGTTGTCCTGTTTTATAACGAGCTAGGAAGTGACTTTTATTGTTGTTCCTCTCTGTTTTCTGGAAAAAGTGTGTATGTTGGTTTTATTTTTTCCTTAAATGAATGGTGGAATTTACTTTTAAAAGCCATTTTTGCCTGGACATTTCTTTGTGGAAAGATTTTAATTAATGGTTAATTTCTTTAGTGATTACTGGGTTATTCAGATTATGCATTTTTTTAAATCCTCACCCAAGGATTTTTTTTTTTAATTGATGTTAAGAGAGAGAGGAAGGGTGAGGGAGGGAGAGAGATTAGAGAGAAACATCAATGGGCTGCCTCTGTGTGTGCCCTAATCAGGATCAATCCCGCAGCCTTTTGGCGTATGGGATAATGGTCCAACCAAATCACCCAGCCAGGGCCGTATTCTGTTTTTCTTGTGGCCATTTTAATAAATTGTATTTTTCTAGGAACTTTTGTATTTTGTACATTTTGTCTGTTTGTTGGTTTTTTTCCCCCAAATCAGTTTTTATAAGAGATCTAACAAATTTGCGTTTTCTAAGAACCAACTTTTGGCTTGTATGATATTTTCTATTGATGCTTGCTTTTTATTCCATTAATTTCTGCTCTTTTTAAATTTTCTTTCTTCTACTTTGGGTTTTTAGATATTAATGTAATTTGATTTTCCATTGGTGTTTTGAGTTTGAGTTGAGTAGTTTTTCTGCAGCATTTATAGGGACAATCTTGTTTTAGGCCATAGAGCTTCAGACTGAGGCCAGGGTTTAAACACCTGCTCTGCTTCTTAAAAACTGTGAGACAAGTTCAGATTTCATAATTGAGCACCTACTATGTGCCAGATGGTGCTGAGGATATAGCAGTGAACAAGCTGGTTAGATTCTTAGTCTCATGTTACTGACTTTCCAGTTTCTCTATTTATTTCCCATTTACAGAAGGGGATGATGTATGGTATTGATGATTAAGAGTTATTATGTACTTATTATCTGCCAGGCACTTCTTCAGTAATGTTAACTTAGTTACCATAAAGGAACTACTGTTACTATACCCATATAACCTGAGGTGCACAGAGAGGTTAAGTAACCTGCTGGAGGTTATACAATGGGTAAGTGGTAGACCTAGGATTTAAATCAAATGTGGGATCATTGTGATTCCCACGCCAGCAAGTATCTTGTAAAGATCTGCTCATATTCTCCTTTGGCCTTTGCTACCTCCTCATCATTGTCCCTTGCTATTTGGGGTCTGAATGAAACATTTGAGGGAAAAATCTGAATCTCCTACTTTCTGAGTAGTTTTCTTCATAATATTCAGTATTTAATATTTAAGGAGTTTAATGTAGTCCTCCTCCTTTGTTATTTATAACTTCATAGCTTTTAGTTTATGTTCATTAATATTTATAATACATTTATTTAAAATTATATGGTTATATAAATGTGCTTACGTTTATATATTTTTATTCATATTTACTTAGAGCTGTATTCAGAGAGTTTTGATATCATGCAGTTGTGATTGCTAAAAGTTGGGTAGAACAGATTGATACAAATATTTGTATTTACCCTGGAGCCACTGTTAAAAAGAAGTTTATCCTTTTTCAAAGCGGACAGAGGGGCTCAACATTTAAAAGAAGCTTTGCCTTTATTACCAAGATGCTGTGCTTCCTTTCTTCCCTCTTCTACAGTAGTCTGTTGCCAGAAGACTACAATAAACGTTTATGGTTGGGTTCATTAATGGTGACTGTATAATTACATATTTCCCTATTTACCTTCTATATAGCTTTTCTTTACTGTTTCAGTAAAAATTGCTGATTTAGGGGTAAAGAAAACATAATGGGTTGGTTAAAGTATTTCAGCTTTTCGTTTTCAAATTACATCAGGATAATAATAAGGAAAAAACTTAATAAAAACAAGTTTTTATGCTATATTAGCAAAGTAGAAGTGAGCTCTTAGGCATCAAATTAAATAAACCAGATGTGTTTGATTGGGGGTTGAGGACAAAAGGGTTTTCTCAAGTCATATTGCTAGAAACTAACAGTTACCTTCGCCAGCAACCTACCCCATTCACCATTGTAAACTTAGAGTAATGGAGAGCTACTATTAATTATTAAGGTCTTAACATGTATCAATCATTTGTTATTAGGTACTTTACATGAATATCCCCCCTTCCATCCTGCTCCTCAAAACCCCTCAAGTGGGGCTAGGATTTTGTCCCAAGTTTCAGAGTATCTTAAGGTAGGTCTCAGCAAGTATTTTTAAATGGATGAGTCTTTGAGGGTATTTTGTCTTTTTGTTTATTGATTTCTGAAGTATTTCTCTTGAGCCAGTTTCTTTTTTTTACTATCTTAGAAAAGCTATAAAGAATGTATTCAAATACCCAGAGCTTGAATATCAGTCAGCATTTGTGAAATCTAAGGAGGTGAATTTTAGCTAGTGGCATTAGCATTCTCTGAATTTGATGTATCTTAACCTCTTTTTGCTAATTATTGTGATAGAGTTGGTATCTATGATTGCTTTGCTTGTTTGCTTGCTTTCTATTTCTCCCTCTTTCTCCTTTTTTTTTTCTATTTTTTAAAAATAATTATATTTGGTTTATCTGAACTAAAAAAACTATTCACTCACTTGTTCTCTTTTTTTAGACACATGACTGTCAGCTGCAGTGAGGCAGTCCTCGATAATGAGGCACACAGTTATAGGTGGTAGTTTTCCTTTTGTTTCTTTCTGTTCCACTGATGAGGGTCTGGGAAAGGAATTTTTTTGGTTCTTCATCATTCCTAAAAGAACTTACCTTTTAAGAAAAAAATTCTATCTCTGCTTAGGATTAATAACTAGGTAAGACTTGGAAACAAATTGGAAGGAGACAGGATTACTGCGGATGTTAAAGAAGGATATTTTGATAGGAAACTCAAAATATGTCTTGTTAGAAATCTAAGTAGTAGATGGGAAAGGCATATGCTTATAAGAATGGATTCTTAAACAGTGGCATTTGCTAAGAGTGCCCAAGAGATCAGTACAGTTGAAAGAGATGTCACTTTGCTTGTTCTGGCTCACATTCTTCTTTCTGTACCTGCTCTTCTTTCCAGCCTTGGATCACCTTCTGCTGGCCTAGAATAACAAAAGTGTGTGTTTCTGTTGCTGGAAGCATTGGATTTCTTTCCATCCTCAGTAGTACCTCAGTAGTACAAAGTGCAGATCTGAATGCACTTTGTTTAAAGTACTCCCATGTTCCCATTTCCTGGTGCAGCAGATAGGTGGTCCTCATTGGTGGTATGGCCCGAGCCTGGAATAGTTCCATTGCTTTCTTTTATCCCATTTCTTTAAAATAGCAAGAGCTGTCTCCAGTTTAGGAAAATGAGAACATAATGTAATGCTTGAATTTTCTTCTTAACAGTTGATAATATCTTTTCCTGATCACTCAAGCCTTTCTTAAAACTCAGCCTTTTTGTTACCTCTGTTTTATTTAATGAGATTGATCATGTTCCTCTGGTAATGCTGACTTCTCTTATCTTTTGCAATAGTACTCAGTACTAGATTTCCCTAGTTTTTTTTACTACTTTTTTCCTCAGGTTTTTGTTTCGTTAATGAGATTCTCGAAATCTTGGTTCTAGATTTCTCTGTTAATTCCTTTCGTTTTTCAGCCTATATATCCTGATTTCTTTAGCTATCATATCTTGGGCTGATTCCCACAACTAAATAAACACAATACTACCAATATGAACTATATACACATGTATGTAATAGTTCTACTTTGATGTCCTTGAGTTATCACCAAAGTCTTTTATATCTAAATCCAAAGTCAGCATCTTCTATCTTAAACTGGCTTCCCTTTTCAGCTTTCCCATTCTTTATGTCTTAGTATCAAACTTTTCACACTTCCAATCTGGTCACTTGGATTTTTTCCTATTAAAAAAATACTCTTTGGGTTTTTTTTTTTTTGAGTGACTGTTGAGGCAATTCAGTGCTGAAGCCTAAGAAATGAGAGTAAGTGTAGGATTGCAGAAATCTGTTTCTGTACTGAAAAACAATAAATAAATAAAAAAAAAAGAAATCTGTTTCTGTTGATCTTAAGATGCCTGTAGTGGCGGCAGCACAGTGAATGATTGTGAGAAGCCTGAAGCCGCTGGTAGAACCTTGCATCTGCTTATGACCATGTACCTACCCATAGCTGCCTGTGGAGAAAAAGGACTTCTACTTCTCTTTCACCTTTAAAATGTTATGTAATTATCTCTGGGTGATGGATTTTCAACATGGAATTCTGCTGGCAAGGGAGCATGGGAAATGTTCCTAGCCCCTGCCATATGGGGGGCAGGGACAGTGTAAAATATCAACAGACAATATTCAGTACACACCCTCAGTTATCTTAATCAGAACAGTTATGTAAACTCTTCAGCTCAGAATTTGCGGAGCAACTGTACTTTGTGAGATCAGAGCCACGGAGGAACCACAAGAAGACAGCAAGTTAATAGCAAAGCAGGGGCTCCCTCCGGAGCAAGGGAGGGAAAGCAGTTGAGCTGAGGCTGGTTCTCAGCTCAGACCAGTTTCCATCGGGGTGGTTCTGTGCAGGGATTTTAAAGAAACACCCCACCCCCACCCCCTCACACTATGGGGAAGTAGTCTTGTAATTGGTTACTTTGATCTCTTCTACTTTCTTCCTTCTCTTCTTGGGTGTTTCTATCCAGCGGCTCTCTAGTTCCTGGGATTCTTCCCGTGGCTTTCTAGCTCTAGTTTCTGGAACTGTACTGTCCCTGACCGATTACTTGTGTGCTGTCCCACCCTGGTCTGTTTGTTCCGCTTTCCTGTCTTGCTGGCTGGGTGCCTCTCTGCAAGGTCAGATCAGACTGTCACACTTCTGAGTATTTACCTGAAGGAAATTAAATCACTACCTGGAAGATATGTCTACACCCCCATTGCAGCATTATTTACAATAGCTAAGACATGGAAATAAACTAAGTTTAAATGGGTGGGTGGATAAAGAACATGTGATGTCTAGATATAATGGAATATTATCTAGCCATAGAAAAGAAGGAAATCCTGCCATTTGTGACACCATGGATGGACTTGGAGAGCCAGACAGAGAAAGACAAATATTGTGTGATCTCACTAATATGCAGGACCAAAGTCTGTGATACAGAGAATAGTTTGATGGTGGCCACAGGCAGGTGATGGAGGTATGGGATGGGATGGTGTGGGGGCAATGGGCGAACGTGGTCAAAAGGCACAAACTTCTAGTTAGAAGATAAATAGGTCCTGTGGATGAAATGTATAGCATGGTGACTGTGGTTTACAGTAGTAGTGTAATGTATATTTAAAAGTTGCCAAGAGAATAAATCTTAAATGTTCTCATCAAAAGAAAAAAGTTGTTAACTATGTGAGGTGCTAGATGTCAACTAAATTTATTGTGGTGATAATTTCACAATGTATACAAATATTGAGTCATTATGTTGTACACCTAAAACCAATACATTGTATGTCAAGTATATCTTAAAAGTTTGTAGCTTCACATATTTGACACCTTCACCTTAACCTGACCAACCTTATCTTTTTACATATTACATGAATACAAGTTAAAATTTGAGGCAGCCATTGCTCTTACTGCTCTTTTTGCCCTATGATTACTGCTGCGCCCATACTTTTGAAGTGTCATTTCTCTTTGCTTTAAACAAACACATATCTCAAAACTTGCGCTCTAACTCAGATGTTACCTTTCACCAATTTCTCCTATATTAGAATTTCTACCATGTTTAAAAGCTAATACCATAAAAATTAATACTTAAGAGTCTCTCCCACTAGAGTGAATGCTTCTTGAGTGCAACTATCTGTTAACATAAAAATTCCCAGGACCTAGCAACTGAAGAAAGAGGCTAACAACTGTAGTATTACATTGAGTTTATTAAGGGAACTTACTTATGTGAAGCATGTCATAGCAGGCACTATAGGGTTATATAGGACAGGGCAGGATGGATAGGGGTACTGGGGTGTGACCTGCCTCAGAAGAGGGGAAATGCCTTATATACTTTACCTGGGGAGGGCAAGGGTCTGTTGCAAGAACCAGCATGCCTGGGGCACAGGGGAAGGGTTGGGCAATTTGTGAGGGGGGTTTATAGAAAGCATTCTCTGTTCTTGATTGGATCTAGCACAGATTTCTGACAGGCAGCTGTCATGTTATAAAATAGTTTCGCCTCCACAGGACAGTAAGTACCTTGTCTGCATTATTTACCAATCTATTCCCAATTTTTAAAAGATTTTATTTATTTTTAGAGATAGGGAGGGGAGAGATAAAGAGAAATTCTCATCTGTGTGTGGGAGATACATCGATTGGTTGCTTCTTGCTCACTCCCAACTGGGGACCTGGCCAGCAACCCAGGCATGTGCTATGACCAGGAATCAAACCAGAGACCTTTGCTCAGTCCACTTAGCCACATCAGCTGGAGCTCTATTCCCAACTTTTCTTTAGAAAAGCATCTGATGCATAGTAATTGCTTAATAGCTATTGGATGGATCATATGGTATATTTATAAAATATAATTCCATTCAGGCCCCTAAAAAAGGAAATAGAGCTATATATGCACTGACATAGAAAGATATGCTATAATTTTAAGTAATGAGAGAAAGTGACAAAATGATATAAATATTTTATTCCAAAAATGATATATTATTCTATGCTAAGATTAACAGTGGGGAAAATAACGTAGCATTAGCATGAAATACCTATGATGTTGGATGGGAAATGAATATGTTATATAAAGGGTGGGCAAAAGTAGGTTTAGAGGTTTCTGTTTGGAAAATAGCATCATAATTAATAAAAACATGAATAAACTTTTTTGCATACTCACAACTGTAAACTTACTTTTGCCCACTCCTGTATTTTTGTGTCTCAGAAGTATAAACAAGTAAATAAACTATTTTTAAATAAAAATAGTTTGGCCCTGGCTGGTGTAGCTCAGTGGATTGAGTATGGACAGTGAACCAAAGGACGCCTGTTCAATTCCCAATTATGGCACATGCCTGGATTGTAGGCCAGGTCTGCAGTGGGGGCCATGTGAGAGGCAACCACACACTGATGTTTCTCACCCTCCCTTCTCCTCTCTAAAAATAAACAAACAAAACCTTTTAAAAAATGAAAATAGTTCTTCTTTTTTAAATTTGGGACTTTTTTAAATAGAATAGTATTGGATAAAATTTAAGAAACTTCTCTTTTTAAAATATTTTTTCATTATAAAAACGTGTGTGCTCACTTTAAAAAGAATATAAGTAATATAGACTTCCAGCCAAGATGGACGTGTAGGTAGACACACTGTGCCTCCTCGCACAACCAAAATTAAGGACAACAAAAATTTAGAAACAAAAAAGACAGCCAGACAGAAAATTGAACTGTACGGAAGTCCGACAACCATTCATCTGGACTGGTAAGAGGGGTGGAGTAGGTGGACAGTAGAGAGGGGTCGCGGCAGGAAAAAGCAGTGGACCTGGGCAGGAGAGGCAACGAGCAGACCCAGTGAGGCATGCAAGGTGGCTGGCTGACCACGGTCACACATTCGCGCACAGATAAGCCAGGCGAAAAGGGGGAGCGAGACAGACTACACAACCCAGGGCCCCACGGCTGGGAAGTAAAGCCTGACAGCGCCAACTGAAAACACTTGTGGGACTTCTGGCCAAGATGGAGGCGTACGTGGAAACACTGTGCCTCCTCGCACAACCAAAATTAAGGACAACAAAGATTTAGAAACAAAAACACAACCAGAACAGACAGAAAATTGAACTACAGAAGTCCGACAACCAACCATTCAACCAGACCAGCAAGAGGGGCGGAATTGGTGGTTGGCGGAGAGGGAACTCGGCAGGAAAAGGCAGTGGCTGCCAGACCCAGGAGCGTAGGTGGCGTGGGGCTAGCAGATCCTGGACATGGGGAGGAAACGAGCAGAGCACACAGGGCAGTTGGCCCATTGCGGTCACACATTCGCGTACAGATAAACTAGGCAAAAACGGGTAGTGAGACAGACCGTACAACACAGGGCCCCAGCAATGGGAAATAAAGCCTGAAAACACCAGTGGGGGTTGAGGCAGCGGGAAAGACTCCGAGCCTCACAGGAGAGTTCGTTGGAGAGACCCACATGGTCTTAGGATGTACACAAGCCCACCCACACAGAAACTAGCACCAGAAAGGCCCAGTTTGCTTGTGGGAAGCAGCAGAGGGGACGCAAATCTGAGAGAGAGTGGAACAGGCACATTGTTCCCTCTCTGACCCTGCCTCCACATACAGGGTTGTGACACTCACAGTGTCACAACCCAGTGACTGGGACAACCCACCCTGGTGAACACCTAAGGCTTCACTCCTCACTATGTAACAGGCGTGACCAAACCAAAAAAAAAAAAGCTCAAATGGAAGAACAGATCACAGCCCCAGAGCCAATACTTTTAAGTGACCAAAAGATAGCCAACCTATCAGATGTCCAGTTCAAAGCACTGGTGATCAGGATGCTCACAGAATTGGTTGATTTTGGTCGCAAATGAGATGAAAAATGAAGGCTACAATAAGGGAAATGAAGGAAAATGCACAGGGAACCAATAATGATGGGAAGAAAACTGGGACTCAAATCAATAGAGTGGACCAGAAGGAAGAAAGAAACAACCAAACAGAAAAGAATGAAGAAACAAGAGTTCAAAAAAAATGAGGAGAGGCTTAGGAACCTCCAAGACATCTTGAAACATTCCAACATCCAAATTATAGAGGTATCAGCAGGGGAAGAGGAAGAGCAACAAATGGAAAACTTATTTGAACAAATAATAAAGGAGAACTTCCCCAATCTGGCAAAGGAAATGGACTTTCAGGAAGTCCAGGAAGCTCAGAGAGTCCCAAAGAAGTTGGTCCCAAGGAGGAACACACCAAGGCACATCATAATTACACTAGCCAAGATTAAAATGAAGGAGAGAATTCTAGAAGCAGCAAGAGATAAAGAGACAGTCACCTACAAAGGAGTTCCCATCAGACTGTCAGCTGATTTCTCAAAAGAGACCTTACAGGCAAGAAGGGGCTGGAAAGAAGTATTCCCAAGTCATGAAAGGCAAGGACCTACATCCAAGACTGATCTATCCAGCAAAGCTTTCATTCAGAATGGAAGGGCAGATAAAGTGCTTCTCAGATAAGATCAAGTTCAAGGAGTTTATCATCACCAAGCTCATATTACATGAAATGTTAAAGGGACTTATCTAAGAAAAAGAAGATAAAAAACGTGAACAGTAGAAAGATAGCAAACTTACAGTTATTAACAACCACACCTAAAACAAAAACAAAACAAACTAAGCAAACAACCAGAACAGGAACAGAACCATAGAAATGGAGATCACACGGAGGGTTAGCAACAGGGGAGTGGGAGGAGGAGAGAGGGGGAAAAGGCACAGAGAATAAGTAGCATAGACAGTAGGTAGGAAATAGATGGGGAGGGCAAGAATAGTATGGGAAATGTAGAAGCTAAAGAACGTATGACACATGGACATGAACTAAAGAGGAGGAATGTGGGTGGGAGAGGGTGTGCAGGGTGGAGGGGAATGAAGGGGGGAAATGGGACAACTGTAATAGCATAATCAATAAAATATATTAAAAAAAGAATATAAGTAATATAGAGAATTACATGGAGCACAGTGTTAAAGTTCCCTGTTCTATCTTCTGCTTCCTGCTTTGCCATCCACTCATACTCAGAGAAAGACATATCATTTATCCTTTCATATGTTTTCTATGCATATGCAAATAGATAAAATTATTCCCAGATTTAGCTTTTTTTTTAATTCAACATCTGAACATTTTTCCATTTTTGGTTATGACATTCATTTTAATGGCTGTGTTGTATTTCTTTGTATTGATGTGTACAATTATTTATTTAAACAGTACAGAGGTTTTCCTCATTAAATTTTCTTTTTACAAAGAAATACAATTTAAGGAGGGATGTCTCTTTGTCCTAATGAAATGTTAATAATTTAGTATTTTAATTTCGTGACTTAAGCTGTGGTATATTTCTGTTCCTCTCTTTTATTATATATTTAATTTTAATGGTTTTGGTTTCTCTTTTGCATGTTTCAGGTCTTCGGATCAATGGAGAACTAATTACTGCCTACCCTCAGGTGGTGGTAGTGAGAGTACCAACCCCTTGGGTACAAAGTGATAGCGACATCACTGTTTTGCGCCACCTAGAGAAGATGGGATGCCGGTTGATGAACCGACCTCAAGCCATCCTGAACTGTGTGAATAAGTTCTGGACGTTTCAAGAGTTGGCTGGCCATGGTGTTCCTCTGCCAGATACTTTCTCTTACGGTTCGTTCACTAATATGAATTTGTAGCCTAAGTGTTAGAAAACAGATAATTTTGAGAGCCATACTAAGCTGATAGGGTTATGTGATACAAGTAATTTTGTGAACATGAAAGCATTTCTTATAGAAGTAACTTTGTATATTAACAAACTGGGTAGAATTATGAGTCATGTCTTAAGATTGGTTCCATGCTACGTGTAGAATAAACGTAACAAATTTTTCCTGTAAAGGGTCAAATAGTAAATTTTTGTGTTTTCTAGGCTCTACATTCTTTCTTGTGACTCAGTAATGCTGTTGTAGTGTGAAAGCTGCTATAGAAAATGCTTGAACAAATTAGTATAGCCGTGTTTCAATAAAACTTTATTACAAAAAAAGGCAGTGGGCCAAATCTGTCCCACAGGCCCTAGTTTGCTGGCCCTTGTGGTAAAAGATAATAGAACTTGACGATATCTCTTAATTTCTGTTAATGTGTATTGCCATTTTCATGATAATTTTTTTTTTTAAGATTTTATTTATCTTTAGAGGGGAAGGGAAGGAGAGAGGGAGAGAAATATCAATGTATGGTTGCCTCACATGTGTCCCCTGCTGGGAACTGGCCTGCAACCCAGGCGTGTGCCCTAACTGGGAATTGAACCACGATCCTTTGGTTCACAGGCCCGCTCTCAATCCACTGAGCTACACCAGCCAGGGCCATGATAATTATTCATAAATTGTTTTTAATTAAGAAAATGAGAGTATACTAGTATGCTGTATCTGTGGTACAGGTTTTTTAAGACCAATCTGCTGTGTATCAATATTCTTATAAAGTACAATGAAAATATCACAGCAATGCCAAATTGCTGTAAAAGCTCGTAGTGCTTACTCTTGTTATATTTATCTGTTCACCTGTCAGAAGCAAAGAAATCAGAAATGGGCACAGGTTACTAGACCACACTGTGGTCTAGTATTAGAGTAGCACTGCTATAAACAGTGTTAATAGATTTTCTGTCTTCCAGGTTTTCTAGTTTGGAAAGGATAAGATATACTTTAAATCAGTGTAGTTTTTCATAAAGGCGTTTCTCCAAATAAATGTTTAGTAGAATGCTTGGAGGGTTAACCAGGCTGTAAAAAGTAATCCCGTCTTCTTTTTGAAAATATTTTAAAGAAGGAAGGGAAATCTTCAAGTTTGTATGATATGTGAGACTGCTGCGGTTTTTAGGAATTGCACAAGAGGAGACAATATGAATAGTTTGAGAATTCTGTCTCCCTGATGCTTTTATCATGGCTCTATAATTCTGGTTTTAAGAAAATGGAAAGGAGGAAAGGGTTAACCAAATTAAATATTACCTATGCTCTGATATTGAAGGTTCAAATTAAGATCATCTTAATTTCTGTAAGCTGCAAATTTATGATATTGCAGTTTATGAACTCTGTTCTGGTTTTTTTTCTATATCATCGTGTTAATATTTTTTTACAATTACAATCCATTTTTTTGCACTAACCTTGCTGCTGTATCATGTGTTCCTAGGCAGTAAAAACAGTAAAAAGCAAGACTTAGCACACTGGTACTGAGTAGCTCGGTGTAAAAGGAACTCTGGTTAATAATAGAGATAAGAAAAATTAATTTGTGTGTTTGAGAGCGAGAGAGAGAGAATATGTATACATGTGTGTAGCATCTTCAGCCTTGGATGAGTCTTCTCAATTGACTCATCATTTTGTTTCTTAATCCAAACAGGAAGTTGAATATACTAAAGTAAATCTTGAAGCTTCTATTAATTTTAGAGTGGAAAATAAGGGATAAAAGTATGAAAAATGGTATAGAATTAGGAAACATTGTTTTAGCTGAAGTATACTTAATTTCTTTAGGTTGGATATTAGAATATTTGTAGTTTAAGATTTTTTTTCCATTTTAAGAGGCATGGTTGTCATTTAAACTGGGAGTGTCAAACTCATTTTCACTGGGGCCCACATCAGCCTTGCAGTTGCCTTTAAAGAGCCGAATGTAATTTCAACTCCTTTAACAGTTAAGGAGTAGTTACATTTATATAGTCCTAAAATTATTTCAGCCCTTTGAAGCTAACTACAAGGCTGATGTGGCCCCCGGTGAAAATGAGTTTGACACCCCTGTTTTAAACTGATACTTAACTGTTTTTTCAACTTTTATTATTACTCTCTCCAAGAAAAACAAAATTTAATCATCAAGTTCTTAACCTCCTACTGCCCTTTTGTTGCTGACATTAGTGTAGATAAAACCTGTCACAAACCACCTTTGTTGCTGCTGTTTTTAAATTTCTTTTTTGCTCAAACCAGGTGGTCATGAAAATTTTTCTAAAATGATTGATGAAGCAGAAGTACTGGAGTTCCCAATGGTAGTGAAGAACACACGGGGCCATCGAGGTGCGTATGGGTTGTTGCTATGGTATATAATTTTGAAATTTGCTTTTGAGAATTAATATGGGTAGTTATACACTATAGATTTTTTTCTTAATCAGATCAGAGCAATTCCTGTTTTGTATTTCCTCATGGTTATTTATTAAACAGTAGTCTTGTCAATCGAAATTTATAGGTTTTAGAGCAGGGCTTCTAAAGAAAAATTAGAGGGGAGTTGGTAGAATGCTGCCGTGAGTCGTTCACTTTGGCTAGAAGCTATTTCTTCCATTTAGTGATTATACTAGAAATTTTAAGATGCATACTTAATTTAGACTGAGCCCCAAGTTAATAAATACCTTTCAACAATGCAAGGACCTTATTATATTACTGACTCCAATCATTCCCTCTCCCAATTTGTATAGTTTAAAAACTTAAGGGTAAGGCAAAAATATACAGCTTTAGACGACAGTGTATGAAAGTTTTTTAATGCCTTCAGATTAAGGAAAGATTTCTTGAGGCATAAAACACTCCATAAAATCCAAGTATTTCACAAGGTTAGTGCTGTGACAGGGATGGCTGTATTGGGGTCAACTGGGACTCTCCAATGCATTGTATTTGGCTTCACCAGTATGGGAGCCAAAAACTGTCAGGGCTCCTACAGTGAGTGCTCCATTGACCAAAGAAGCAGCATAAGCTTTCTTGACCTAGCCTCAGAAGTCACATAGAATCACTTCTGTATTCTGTTGGTTGAAGTAATCACAAGCCTTCCTCGTTTCAAAGGCATGGGACCTAGATTCCCCCTCTTCTTGATGGGAAGACTGTCAAAGGATTTATAACTGTATTAAAAACAGCCACTTCTGTTGGCATAAAGGTTTACAAATAGAGCAATGGAACAGACTAGAGAATTTAGAAATAAAGCTTAGGTATGCGATGACGTACTGCTGTTTTGACTATACAGGGTGGGCAAAATAGGTTTACAGTTGTAAGTACATGAAATATGAGTTAATAAAGCTCTTGTAATCATCATAACCTGAATGTCTTTTTCCATATGAACAACTGTGAACCTGCTTTTTTGCCCACCCCTCCATACAAATGAAGTATATTAATGTATTGTTCAAATTAATAATATGTTTTAACTTAGAGGGAAATGTTTGCTAATAAGTGAGTCCGGCATTATGTATTGGCTAATCTGGAGGCTACAAATTTTAGATCCCTATCTCACAACATAAACTGAAGTCCATTCTATATTACTGTAAGAGTTTGGAGATTGAGAGACTCAGTGATGGCAACTTTTTTTTACGTACAATCTTATTGTCATAACTACATTACTTTGGTTAAAAAGTGATTGAATCTGAAAGAACAGATTGGGACACAAGAAGATGGAGGCAGTACATAGCAGCATACCCACAGATTGATGACTTACACATATTTTTTATACTCTTTTGATCACAGGCAAAGCTGTTTTCTTGGCTAGAGATAAGCACCATTTGGCTGATCTGAGCCATCTTATTCGCCATGAAGCTCCATACCTGTTCCAGAAGTATGTGAAGGAGTCTCATGGACGGGACGTGCGTGTCATTGTTGTGGGAGGCCGTGTGGTTGGCACCATGTTACGTTGTTCAACAGACGGGAGGATGCAAAGCAACTGCTCGCTAGGTAAGAAGGATGCAGGTGTCTTTCTAGTATATTAGGTAATATTGCAACTTGTCCAATGAGTATTTGTATATAGCTACAGGTTTTTACTCAGTAAGTTGAAAAAAACACTATCTTTCACATGTAAACATGATAGAATTATCAATATAATTAATATACTTTTGAGGGTCTTTTTAGTAATGAAGTTGGATTTCTCGGAATTATTAATTTACTTTCACCCAAGCTGAATTCACATGTGTATGAAATGTCTTCCTAAAGGTTCCCTCTTTGTTGATATACTTATTTCGTGTATAATTGGAGTTCATTTAAGGTAGCTGTATCGTAACTTACGTTATCCATTGGTCCAAAAAAGACTGCTGATTTTGGTTTATCTAATTGGGTATTTTCTGAGATCCCTTATTGTTGCAGTGCCTCAGAGCTTAGTCTGGGTGTTTCTTCTCTGTTATTTCACTTTCTTAGTAATTTCGCCTAGCTCATGGCTTTAAATACCATCTATATGTTGTTATTTTCAGATTTATCTCCAATTTAGGCTTTCTCCATGAACTCCAGGCACATGTAAATAACTGCCTACTCAAGATCTCCATGTCGATGTCCAGTAGACATTTTAGTTTAACATGTCCAAAAATAAACTGCTGCTCCAACTCCCCCTCCCAATGTGCTCCAACCCACAGTTTTGTCCTTCTCATTTAATGGCAATTCTACCTTCCCAGTTTAGACCAGTATCCTTCAAGTTATCCTTGATCCCTCCCTGTTCCCTTTTTCTATTTTCCAAATGAATATTTGGTGGTTCCAGCAGTCTTTATTAAATAGTCTATTTATTACAGATTTGTAATGCCACCTTTTTTAAAATGGCATTTCTAATTTTATTGTGAAGCTATCTTTTTAATGTATTGAATTTCCATATATGTATTGGTTTATTTAAGGGCCCTCTTGTCTGTTGTACTATTTTTCCCCTGTGTGAATATCAGTCTTAATTCCTTTGGTGTTATGCCTAGATATCTGATAGAGCAAGAACCCTTTATCTTGTTCTCCAGAATTGAGTGCCCTTATTATTCCATCCCCAGAGAGGCCTTTTTATGATGAATATTCTCCCATATACAATATTAACTGTTGTAGCAGTATTTCGTTATATAGCAGTGAACAAAACAGACAAAAATCCCTGCTTTCACGGGCTTTACATTGTAGTGTTTTGTTGAAATCATTTAGTAGTTTTAGTTCCAATCTATATTAGAATTTCTCTTATGTTTCAGGAATTCTTATATAGCACTCACATGATCTATTCCTAGGTAGTCTTTTTAACTCCATTTAGAATTCATTATACCCGTATGGCAAGAATCATTACTCACCATTTTTTACTCATCTTCATCTTCCCATATATTGAGGTCCCTCTTCTTAGTCATTTGCTATTTTGTTAGTACTTCTTCTTGATCATTTTCTGAGAATGGGTGTTCATGAGGGATAGATATCACTATATGATCTTTCTTTCTGAATGGAGAATAATGTATTGGCTAAGACTGGATTTTTACATTTTAAGACTCGAGCTTCATTCAGTTCTCCTTTATAGGTTACATTGTTGCCTCTGAATGTCCAAATCTACTTTTATGTATTTTTTGGTAGGTGATTTATTCTTTGTAAGTCTTGCCTTTTATTTTTTTTAACTCAAATATTTTTCAGGATATTTTTAGGTATGTATCTTTTCTCAATCAGTCCAACCTGGATTTTAGTGAACTGTTTCTTTTGGCCAGCTCAGTTTTTTTAGTTTCCGGCAAATTCCTTTTTTAGTTATTACCTCTCCTCTTTCATTTTGCTTCTGTCCTTCTGGAGTAGTTTTTTTGAAGTCAGTCCTTCATATTATCTTTCTTTTGTGGTTTTACTTCAGGTTTTTTGTATATGTTTTGAAATATTTCTTACACTTGTTTTCTAAGTTATGACTCCCAAAAGTGAATATACTTTCCTTCAGTTCTATTAAAAGTTTTCCATTGGGTAATTGCACTTTTGTTTTAGCTTTGGAAAGTCTTCTTGTGCTGAACTTGAACCTCCCTAAAGTGCTGTTACTTCTTTCAAGTCGTAGATGACTTGTTAACGTTTGTGGTGTTGTCACATCATGGCTCTGCTTTGGTTATTTGGAACATGCCAGATATCATCAGTCTTACAGATGCTGAGAAGCAGTCACATAAAAATTCATGGGCTAGTGTGCCAGACTCCTACTGAGTTACTTAAAAGAAGCCTTCCTGTTTCTTGGACTTCCCTCTCTCCTCTTCCAGTTTTAGTGGTAGGGAGGACTCAGCTCACCTATGCAGTTACTTTTTGGTCTCTTTGGAGTCAGAGACATTAGTCGTATTCATATAATGCTGGTGTCAGTTTTCTTCCTCTAGATACACAGAGCTCTTCAAGCCAAGCTCTCCTCAAAATTCTTTGCTTTACATTCTTTATCTTAGAGCTTCCTAAAGCTAGTCTCCAAATGAGAAAGTCTAGTTCTAATTCCATTCCCTCAGATACCAGCAAATATCAAGACTTCACCTACATTCAGTCAGCTCCCTTAAGCCTCAGAGTCCTTTTGCCTGAGGAATGGCAGATAAATGGGAGTGGGGATCATCGAGGAAGAGAGTTATGCTCAGGTCCCCTTGTTCCCAGATTCTGTCCTGTCCTATCCTCTGTCCATATATTGCGTCTCTATTATTTTTGTCATAATTATATTTATGCAAAGTTCCTTCTGCTTGGTCTGTATTATTTCAAGTAAGGCAGGCTTCAGTGAAAATTAAATGTCGTCTTCAGAATAAATAGCATATTGAAAAAGTAAAAGCTCATGAATTCTCTGAGAAACTGGCTTGTAAGTTGATTTCCTAATGAAGGAAACTTAGCCTTCGAAGTCCCAAATATAGCATGGGTGGTTCAGTGGTGGAAATCACACCTGCCAAAGCCCAGTTTTACACTAGAATAGCACCTTTGTCTTCACTACTGATTTATAAGAAAGGGTTAGCCTTAGAGGCCAGCTTTAGTTGTATTCTAGAAATTTGTCATTTTGGTAACTTCTTATTTTGTTTCTTTTTTGCCAGGTGGTGTGGGGGTGATGTGCTCATTGAGTGAACAAGGGAAGCAGCTAGCTATCCAGGTGTCTAATATCCTGGGGATGGATGTGTGTGGCATTGACCTGTTGATGAAAGATGACGGCTCCTTCTGTGTCTGCGAGGCCAATGCAAATGTAGGTTTCATCGCCTTTGATAAGGCTTGTAATCTAGATGTAGCTGGTATCATAGCGGACTATGCCGCCTCCCTTCTGCCCTCTGGCCGGCTCACCCGGCGTATGTCCCTGCTCTCTGTGGTGTCCACGGCCAGTGAGACTAGTGAGCCGGAGCTGGGTCCCCCAGCCAGCACTGCTGTTGACAACATGAGCGCAAGTTCCAGCTCTGTTGACAGCGACCCTGAAAGCACCGAGCGAGAACTGCTCACCAAGCTCCCAGGGGGCCTATTCAACATGAACCAGCTGCTAGCCAATGAAATTGAACTCCTGGTGGAGTGACTCCACTGGTAAATAATTAACCAACAAAACCCTTGTAAAACTTTCTTTTCTTTTTTTTCTTTATTATTTTTAACCAACTTGCAATGCTGTTCATGGAATATGCTCAGGAAGATGAGACAAAAATGAGTACAATTAGTTAGAAAAGAAGAAGAGGGAGATAGACAAGACTTCTGCTGTTAAGATGTTATTGACTTTCATTTAAAATTATACACAGAGGCTAGGCACAAGAGGTGAGCTACAGAGAAATGTCAGATTCTCATAGTTACCCTTTATTTATTCAAAAATGTGTGTGCTCTCAGGCCATAATGAACATACAGAATTTTTTCATGGTTCCTTGCTTTTGTTTTTGTCCAGTTGGTACAAATTTCACAGTAGGATAACTTGACATTGTGCAGCAAAGATTTATAATGGGTGAGGAAAACATCTATCTAAATTATAGAATTTTTTAACACAAATCTGAAAATTCTGCCTTTAACGTATTAACTAGCAGCTTTATATACATAGTTTATGAAGTCTTGAGGGGCTTTTACTGGGATTTATTATTTCTGTTTTTAGTTTTTCCTTTAATTTGGGTGGGAGGGCATTATGAATATGACCCAATAAAGGTTTTTTTTAATGACGAAAGTGGCATGTTTGCATGATAAAAGGGAAATGAACAGTATTGCAATGTCTGGTACACAGAATAACATTTACTCCAATGTAGATAAAATTACACTAGTTTAAAATATGTGCATTGACTTGTATTTGTTAGTGTTTTGGTCTTTTTTGAAAAATATATGCTCTGTTAATGTTGCATTTTTTTAAACATGCTAGTCTAACATTCCCTGATCTATGCCTGCATCTTTAACAATGGCCAAAGTGAAGAAAATGCTACCCTTTTTTGTTAACAAGAAACTGACTTGAAATGTACAGTTAAAGCCTTTTTTTTTTCCTTCCCCATTTTTCCTTTGGTGGTTGGGCATTTAAAGAATAAGGACAAGGGAAAATATTTTTCAGGGGCAAATCAATGGCCTTTGAGTTCTTAAGCATAAGCTGCAGCGATTTCTAATCCCAGCATTACATATTTGCATTTTTCACATTTTAAGAGGGAGTATATATGTGTATGTGTGTGTGTGCGCACGCAAGCATGTGAATGTGTTTTGCCTTTTGTTTACACCAACCGATCAAAAAGGATAGATTCTAGAAAATGGAGCATGATGGGATACACATTTTTTTACTTTAAAAAAACAGATTAGTTGCTTTCATAGCTATTCTCCACTGGGGTAGAGGTATTCACCTGAAGACATAAGGAAAATAGATGCTTCTTAGGCCTTTTTTGTGTGTATGTTGTTTGTTTTTTTTCTGTTTCTAGAGTGTTCATTGTATGATTTATTCAAGCCGACATGCTTTTCAGTGCTTCTGGCTGTGTGTTTTCTTCTATTACACATAGGTTTTAGGGTGGGTTAGACTGGGCATTTTTGTTTGGGGACTTAGCAATATTGAATCTCTTATAGCCCTACTCTGAAGCCTTCAATACTCTCCACCATTTATATTCCTTTACTTTCTGGATTTATAAAAGCCCCAAAACTGCATATAAGATGAGCCTTTACAGCATGGTTAACGATCCCAGTGATGGTTTAGAAGGTGTATTAAGAAATGGAGATGCTCCAGAGTTCAACATATTTTTTTTTTTTAACCAGCAAGTTCCATCTCCCCACAGTCCTCTGAAACTTTTACCCAAGTCCTTTCTAGCCTCTCCAGTGCTTTTTTTCCTTCAGATGGACCTTAAACTTAATTCCTTGGACACTGCTAGAGAGACTTCGAGGCAATAATGAAAGCTCAGTATTAACCAACTCTAACAGAGGTTTGATCATGCTTACTTGTACAGTTTTTCCCCTGTTTTAAAGGAATGTAATAAAATTTGTTTTTTCCCCATAGAATTAAATAATATTAAATTGAGTGAAAGGTTGATTGTTGACAAATAGAATAGTACTTCTGTGCAGTGTTTCATTTCACCTGAGAAAAAGATACATAAGAGGAGTTTCTGATTTATGTTAGGATACTTTAATCTCATTTAAAAGAATTTGACTTGCACAGGGTTATTGTGGGATTTACATACATAAGTACCTGTGACTCATTAATAGAAAGAAAGACTTGGTACTTCTCTCACTGAATGACCGTACTTTGGAGGATGTATATAGTATTTGGGATAGAGAAATAAATGAGGGAGAAAGAACTGCTTAACCAAATCATCATTCATGTGTTTCTGTAGGGACCATCTGGTTGCCTCCTAAATTATGTTACATATCACATGTAGATAAATGAATTTGGAAACACAAATAGAAACTTCTCTATTTGATGAAGAACTCAAGGTTTGTATTGGGTGGGATAGGCACCAGGAAGAATGTAGGTAGCCTTCTAAAAATTTTTACCAAATTAACCAGTTACAAGAAATATCAGATTATTTCACCTTTAGTTTTATTCACTATGCAACTTGTGTGCGTTCACATTATATTAAAACATAGTGTTTCCAGACTATTTCTGGATCACACACTCAAGTGTTAGAATGAGAAGGGGAGATATGGTCATCTTAGACTAAAAACATGAATATCTGCTGGAATTCCTTCAAAAATTAAGGTAAATAATATGAACAGATTGTTCTGGAAGAACCCAAATAAAACAGCCCAGATATTTAAGGGAAAGTTAAACCTATTTTCATATTGTTTAATAACTTCTGTTTAATCTTTATTGCTATTATGAGAGGTAAAATGTGTTAAATATATAATCATCATGCCAAAATCTGAATTACTGTAAAATTATTGTGTATTGTTAAAATTGTAATTCTGAATTGTATTTTAAAATAATTCTTTCTGATACTGTTTTTATGTCACCCATAATGAAAACTGGACTATATTTATACACACACACACACACACACAAATATGAACTGTTCCATTTAAAATTTTTAATAGTTTCTTTTTTTTTTTGGTGCCTATAATTGATTGGTCATTTCTGCTGGCTTTTACTCCACTGAACTTTAAAATCTTTCTGTATATGTTATCAATAAGAAATATCGTGGAACATTGTAAAAATCCATCAAGAGACTTGCTTTCATCAAGCACTTTATCAGACTTCTGAGAAGTTATCGAAGGCATTGAAAGATAATTGACTTGCAAAATCATCTCTTCTTTTTCTCAAGAAGAAAATGGAAAAACAAATTCTCTTCGTTCAGTGAATCCCCAGTTTGGGGCCTGGGGAGCCTAGAGACCTTGTGAAATCAAATCTTGTGTTATTTTCTCCTGGCTCACTCTTTTTGAGAAGGTTTATGGGCTATATGGCTGGTGAGACACGATCCCCTCCTAAGAAAATGTAGGTGCTCAGACAGGTAACCTCTGCTGCTACTGTTTTTATTTGTTTGTTTGTTTGTTTAATTTCATTTAAAATTTGTTTTTGTTGTACTAGGATATTTTAAATGTAATATTGCAGGATTTATAATCAGGTTTATTGCTTTTTTTTTCTTTAAAAAAACCAAAGTTTTATTTAAGATACATTTAGGCGCCTTTGAAGCTTGGATTTTGGAATGTTTCAGTAGTGGACAGAAATCTGCTGTTGGAATCTTCTAGTCTTACAGGTTTAATTTGAAGTTTTAAGTTTTGTTTTGAATTTTTGTGTGGTATTTTATTTCATTTTATACCAGTGCCATTTTGCCATGATGTTTTGGGGTGGCTGCCTAACTCTAGTGAAAATTTCTTTCTATATTAATGAAAAGTTTGGTGTTTCAAATTCCTTAATGTTTTGTATTTTTTCAATTGTTTTTAAAGATATGTTCTAACTGCTTTTACTGTTACTGTTCTTTGCCAGCCTTTTCAGGAGCCAAAAAAACAAAAACAAACAAACAAACAAATACCCAGAGAAAAAACTTTCCTTCTTCCCCCTTCCTGATGATGAGTGAGAAGTATTGAGAACTTTTGGGGTCAGTGCCCTTCTAAACTCCCCTTCCCCCAATAATGCAGCTGTATAATGAGTGGTAAATGCAGCGGTTTGGATTCAGGCACAGCCCCAGCCTGTTTGCAGGTAATTTGATTCTTTGTCCTTTCTTTCCATCACAAGGCTAACTTTATTTTCCTTTTTAAAAAATTTCTTTACATACCATAAGGTAACCATGGGTTTGTAATAGCTCTCATGTTAAAAAAAAATAACTATGTCTAGCAAATAATTTGATTAAAGAACGTTTGGGGATAAAGTTTGAATTGGTTGGGATGAACTCAGGACTTTCATCGGGTATGTGCTTAAACCACGTAGATAACTCCATTCCTTGCATATATGTCTATAATTAAGTATTTCAGAGTGTGACTTTTTGGTTTTGTTTTTGTTTTGGGTTTGTTTGTTTCTTCCATTGTGCTACTCTGGCTTAAGCTTTTTCAGAGGTTGGTGTTCCGAGTACACAGTGAGCTCACAGTATAAAGACATCAATTAGGAGTTGACAGGTATGGAAAACTAGAGTTTTAAAAAGGTAAAATTAGGTTCTAGGTTATATATATATGTATATGGTAATTCATGATAGCATTCAGTTGACTTCAGTGTACCTCTTTCCGTGGCATAAAAGTGAAAGGAAATGATGAGACAGATAGAAGAAAGCATTTTGGTTATTTTAAGAGCTACATGGTTTCAGAACTAATTATTTTACCATTTGAAACACGAGTGCTAACAAGATAGATGTAAATAGTTTGAGATTATCATAAAATAATAGTTGAGACATGAAAAAATTAGAGGTTTGAACAGTTTAGAAGGCGTTTCTGCAGCACAAGATTGTTAAGCAGATTAACAAAGGCCATAAAGTTAGTGGCAGGAATAGGAATATAACTTGTTTATTTTAATAGCCTTCCTGTTTCTTAATATACCACCCCCTCCTCTGTGTACTCCAGTCCAATTACCCTTTCCTTCTTTTCATGTCCTTTCTAAAGTTTTAGCTCTGATATGAGTTATCATTTAGGAAGATAATCCTCTTTCTGATAGGTAGAATTTTAGTGACGGTGGTCAGGACCATTTCAGGATATACTTCTTCATAATTTTATCCTGTGGCTTTAGATGTCCTATCCAAAGAGACTGTAAGTCCAATAAATCGCTAGTTAGTGAGTAGGAAATCCTGGCTTACCATGTTGTGTCTATAGCTGAAAGCATAAAATAAACCATTAACCTGTTTTGTGCTTTATTTCATTTCTATAAGATAGGAACAGAAACTTCCCTAAGCATTTTAAGACAAACATTTATGTGTTGAACAGAAATTTAATAACAAAGGAATCCCACCTCCATTCTTGTAGCAATTTAGGATGTATACTGAAAAAGGCTTATAGAGGAGAATCTTACTCCCTTGTTGATAAGAATGGCCAGCTGTAGGATGTATAGACTGTATGGGACACAGAATTTAGCACCCTCCATTCTGCTGCCCCCATGAAGATCACTGACTTGATAAGAATGGTCTTGATTGTAGATTTTATCATAATTACTTAGTATGTGAGCCTTATACAGCATATATACCTGGCTGCTATTGTGGGGTTTGGGAACATGAGGGGTGGGGTGAATTGTTGTTGTTTTAGGTTTCAGTCAGACAGACATCCCTGTGCCCCAGTTCCCAGAAGCACAGCAGGCCTCTAGGATCATCCGTGGGAACGGCGCAGTCCTGACATCACCAACTCGCCTGCTCAGGCTCATCCCATATACAGAGGTCAAAGGGTGGGGTTTGAGATGGGGGAAGGAATAAGAAAGTAGAAGCAATGTCACTGCAGTGCCACTGTTGACTGGCTTTTGGTGCTTATGTCAGTGTTTGTTTTATTTTTTAAGTTGGCAAAACTGTACATATTTTTATTTTGGAGTAAAGGTAGTGGGAGGGTGGAACAAAAACAAGCCCTTACTATTATTACTAGTTCAGTATTGGATACTGTTCTTTAGTAACTAATACAGAATAAATTTGAAACCTAGACCTCCAATGACAAAGAGCATAGGAATAGAAATGAATTTCAGGATTTTATCAAACAAAACATTAATGTGGTGTTAATTTCTAGTTCTACAACTGTGTTACATTTGTCATTCTGTTATGCTTTTTTGCCCTAATTCTTTTATGTATGTATACAGTTTGAGGAAATGTGCATTTGTGGTCAGTTCTTTTAAAAGGATTTAATGAATTTATTACTATTTTGCAAAAAGTATACCCAGTGCTTGTATGGGCATACAAATGCTACCCTATTTTAAATGTAGGTGGCGTATGTGTTCGTGTTTTAATGTATTCAGAGCCATTGGGCAATAAGCAGTCCAGAACATTGAAAACTCAAGCAGGTAAAGCACCTAACACCCTTAGTTTCTAGAATTACTCTTAAAAACTCTTATTGCTGCATCTTCCACAATTCTTTTGTTCATCTCTGAACATAAAATTTGCAAGAATTGTAGGACTACCTAGTTAAAATTTAAGTTGTGCATTTATTCATAAGATTATAGGGATAAGTGAGGAAGGAAAGTATAACGGAAAAGAAACGGCTCCTTGAGATAGCAACTGTTGAGTGTCTAAATCTTTGCACCTTCTTTATTTTCCCAGCTTAGCATGAACGTTGTTCATACATTGTTTGATTTTCATTGATCAGGATTTTTGTCGTCTTGGATTTGGACAGGGAGGCCTTGGGGAAACTGAGGGAGTTTATGTACATGTGAAAAATAAAATGTTAAATAAAAGAATTATTCTGTTTAATCTGAATAGTAAGCAAGAAATTTTTCTGTATACCTTCTGCTGCAGCAGGGAGATAAACTGGTAGGTGGCAGCAGAAGAAGGAATTCTTCAGAGTGATGGCTACTGACAAAATCTGCGTAAAAGAGGTAGAGCATGTCATACCAAGTGAAGTAAAGGTGGCAAAAAATGGAAAAAGGATGGAGATTTCTAGATATGACTTTAAATGGTAAGTTATTTTCAATTAAGAATGTGTTTTCAGTACCAGTGTTATGTAAATCACTGTGATGTGTAATCATAAATGCTATAAGTCCTTGCCTTAGGATGAATTTCTTCTAACTACTGAACTTTGAAAAAAAATAGCTATATGTAAAATTAGGGATTTATCTTCAGTAAATTGATATATATATATGAATATGTGAACCTTTTTTTCAGCTTTATTGAGTATAATTGATTTTTTTTAGAGGAAAGGGAAGGAAGGGAGAAAGAGAGGGAGAGAAACATTGATGTGAGAGAAGCATTGATCAATTGCCTCTTGTATGCACCCTGACCGGGGACTGAACACACAACCTAGGCACGTGCCTTGACCAGGAGTCAAACCCATGACCTTTCCATTTATGGGACACCACTCCAACCAACTGAGCCACACTGGCCAGGGCGAGGAATTATTATTTAAATGAAAAAAAGGAATCCTAAGTCTTATTTATACCTGTAGTAATAGATTGAACTACTGGTCTACAAAAGCCATGAAAGTCTAGAATTTCTAAGCCAAAAAGCTCAGAGTTTATATATTACAATGCTGAATTTGCTGTTAAGGAAACTGAAATTCAGAGAAGTTAGTAACTTACAGAGATTACAGACCAGGAGTAGGACACAAGTCTAATAATTGCCAGTGCGGTTCTTTTTGCATTCTATACTAAGCATCCTTCAAAATCTATTGTAGTCACTGAATAAGTGCTCTGCAATTAGAGCTATAATGTCACAAAGTTGTCGCTATTTTTGCTTATGGTTACCTATAGAGGGTGAGGAGGTTTCAAATAAGTGATATTAAAGAAAGCTTTGGGTAGCCATTTTAGAAATTGTTAAAAATCCTGGCCAGGTAGCTCAGTTGGTTAGAGCATTCCAATACGCCAAGGTTGCAGGTTTGATTCCCAATCAGTGTATATAACAAGAATCAACCAATGAATGCGTAACTAAGTGGAACAATAAATCTTGCGTGCCCCCCCCCGTCCCCGTGTCTGCCTTTCAAATTAATAAATAAAATTAAGCCTTGACTGGTGTGGTTCAGTTGGTTAGGCAGTGTCCTGCAAAGCAAAAGGTTGCTGGTTTGATTCCCAGTCAGGACACGTGCCTGGGTTGCCAGTTCAGTCCCTGTCAGGGAGTGTGTGCAAGAGGCGACCCATTGATGTTTCTTTTTTACATTGATGTCTCTATCTCTTTCTCCCTTGCTCTAAAAATAAATAAATCTCTTAAGTGAGTAAAATTTAAAAAATAAAAAAAGAAGGAATTGTTAAAGGTTTTGTTTACCTTAGTTTAGTCATTAATTCAAAGCCAAGAAATCAAGAGAAGGTTGAAACTTAGAAGAATGGCAGTGGAAGAATTAGGAAAGATCACCAAAAGCAAAGATGTGTTATTAGAGACAAAGGTTGAGATTGTGTACACTCTCATATCCCCAGTTACCATATACAGATGGGAGCTGGACAGTGAAGGTGGATAGAAAAAAATTGATTCATTTAAGTAAGATGTTGAAGTAGAGCTCAACAGATAATCCTGGACTGCCAGAGAGATGACCAGGTGGGTCCTAGAGCAAATTAATCTTGAAACACCAGTGGAAGCAAAAATGACAAAACTGAAGCTGTCCTACTTGTGGCACATCCTGAGGAGGCAGGGTTCTTCGGAAAAGAAAATAATGCCCTGCCCAGGGTGGTTCAGTTGTTTGAGCATGTCCTTCAAAGTGAAAGGTGGCTGGCTCATTCCCCCATCAGCACATGCCAGGGTTGCAGGTTAGGTCCCTGTTTAGGGTGCATACGAGAGGCAACCAACCAATATTTCTCTCTCACGTTGATGTTTCTCTCCTTCTCTTCCTCCCTCCCTTTCCCTCTCTCTATAAAGATAAATAGAATCTTTTTTTAACAGAAAGAAAATAATGCTGGGAAAAATAGAAGGCAGCAGGAAAAGAGGAAGACCAAATATGAGATGGATTAACTCCACTAAAAAAGCTATAGGTGTTGAGTCTGAAGGAGGTGAGGAGGTCTGTTGAGGACAGGACATTGTGGACATCACTCATTCTTAGGATCGCCAAGAGTCAGAAGTGGCTCAATGGCACATGACACACATGGAGTTAATGAGTACACCATTTATAGGGTTTGATACTAAAACGGGTCCCTTGTTAAAACAAGGTACAGAGAAGCCTTTAGGTGTTCTTTGCAGTTTCTGGTCGAAGAGAGAAGGGAAATGGATTTCTCGGTCTAGAACACCATTAATCCTCTCTCTCCCCTTGCATATTTTCTGTTTTCTTGTTCTGGGAAACAAGTCATTCTACAAGATAAAACTCTATAATATTCTGACATTTCTATTTTTCTTGCAGATTTTTAGGCTAACTATGGGGGAATTGGATAATTAAGTGGGTTGATTGTGTACACTGGGAATGATAGGATGAATAGTAACATGAAGCTAGAATAACATATCATTGTCTAACTTTACGGTGAATTTTGAATCTTTTTAAATCATGTAAAAAATCACTTTCTATTCAAAAAATTTTTTATCCTTATGCTAAGTGACATATTAGCTGAAACATAAGAATACACAGCCTCAGTTAATACAGTTAGCATTTCTGAATTTTTTAACAGTTTTGTCTAAATCATGAATTTTGGTTAGTACCTATAGAGATGTCAATGCTTTAGATCTAAAGGATAACCAATATGAATCTTAATTTGAACCAAAATTTATTGTTTGCTGTATTATTTATTGAAAATGGAGCACTAGAGCATTTGTTATCATTGTGTTTGTTTTGACATTTTGGTTCTATAATACTATTTTATGGTTTGCTTTGTGTGATGTACAGTAAATGTTCTTAACTCAATTTTTTCCTCTTGGTACAATTTTCCTGACTAAAACAAAACACAGTTGTCTGCAATGTGGGATTATAAAGGAGTACAGTGTCAGATTGTACTGACATTTTTATGCGATCGTATTTTTTTAATCGTCATCTGAGGATATGTTTATTGATTTTAGAAAGAGAGGAAGGGAGAGAAACATCAATTGGTTGCCTCCTATACGTGCCCCAGTGGGGATTGAACCCACAGCACCTGTGCCCGGACAGGGAATTGAATCCGCATGGAACGATGCTCCAACCAACTTGGCACCTTGGCCAGGGCTGATTGTATTTTTATTTAATAAAATTCTGTCTAAAATTAAGTTGCTTTTTATAAAATAAAAATTGTCTCTATAGTTCAATTTTAAATAAATCACTAAGAAAAAAGTGTTGGCTATTGTGGCAAGGTGTTAATGAGGTAGACAATGTAATTAATAGACCTCAAAAGTGAACTATTGATTTTTCACCCACTAAAGCGGACAAACTCCAGGGAGTTAGAATAGTTTGTCCTGAAGAAGGGTCAAGTAAATTTGGGAAGGAAAGTTGCTTTTACAAACTAACCATAGATTTAAGCTGTTGATTTTGAATCATAAGGCATTAAATGTCTTCCAGCTCAGAATCAGAATGTATACCTTAGTATGCCTTTCCCAGCTGAGATCACCAGGGTAAAATGTGATAATGAAAAAACTGCTTGTGATTTTTTTTTTGTGAGTGTGCAATCTAGACAATTTGTACTGTTGTCACATTAGTTAATCTTTTATCTTTTTTTTCTCGTCTTAACTATAAAGAGTGTTTAAATTGGATTTAAGTGAGCTGTATATGTTTTTCCTCCCTAGGTTCTTTTGAAGTAAGCAGTGGTCCGTTTTGCTTATTACTTCATCCACAGAATGGACGAAGATAGATTTTACTGTTTTTTCAGAGGATATAAATACACAGAACAAAGAAGCAATAACTCTACCCTGTTGATTCATTGTGTTTTCTAAAATAAAAACACCAGAACTGGAAATGAAATAGCATGGAGTATGATTTGGTTTTCTGGCAGCTATTTCTACTCACTTCATCTCATATGAATTTGCTTCAGTCCATATGTCTACACTTGAAGTCTAACTCCACATGTATCATTTTTTTATTCTTAACTTTTTGCAAGATGAAACTGCATTGGGTTTTTGATAGACTGATCTATATTCTAAAATGATTACCCCTTCTTTTGGCACATAGATATGTAGTACATGGATTTTATCTTGCCTCTTTCATCACACTTTATCTGTTCATGCTGAATAATTGTTGCTCTTTTTTTTTCCATCTCTGAAGAAGTGCAGGCTTTTATCTGTTTCGTTTTGATAAGGCTCTGGCACGTACTTGTCACAGCACCACACACTATATTTTAATCTTGTAACTAGAGACCATGTATGACCTAGTATATTGGACATGTTAGGGGATCGGACTCATACATTTGTGTATACAGAGACAGCCCTCGTACTTGGAATAAAGAGTGGGCTTTATAATCAAATATTGATATAATTCTAATTCCATCATGTACTGGTTATATGGCCTTTGGATAAAATCACCCTTTGGATAAAATCACCCTCTTCAAGACATTTGTAACAAATGGAAATAATTGTACCTACTTTCCTAGATTGATGTGTAAGAATAGCTATGCTATAATACATGTACAGTGCTTAGCACATAATTGAGTATTTAATAAATACTAACTTCCCTTTAATCCTGTTAATTTTGGTTATTGATATCTTATTTAAGAGCAATGGAATTTTTTAATTTCAGAATTGGAGTCTACAAATCTTATTTTACTTCCTTTCAGTTTTCCAGTTTAAGCTCCTTTCATGAGAGTTTGTGGTTGGAACATTGCATGTTTTGGGAGCCATTTCTCTTAATCCAGACTGATTTTTTATCTCCACGCTTCATTGGCTAAGAAATTTTATATAAGAAGAAAACATGTATCTCATTTTTTTCTCCAGATTATTTTCCCTGTTAGCTCATAATAAAAATATTTTTTCTTGCTCCTAAACTAGAAGAATTAAATAAGGAATGTGCATATTATGTACTATAAAGAATAATATAGGATAGGATGACTTGTTTTCTGAAAAATAATTTGAGGTGATTTAACAGATATATTAAAACAAATGGAGGAGGTCAGAATGAAACCAAAACAGAGGGAGAAAAGTAAGGTAAAATAGGGTTTAAAATTATGCAAATGCATACAGTTGGGTTTTGCACATTAGCTTAGAGTAGGACAATATTGGCAAACAGCAGAACAGTATAATTAGGAAAATTCATGGTAACCTTATAACTGAAGAAAGTTTATTGCACAGGAAAAGCAATACTTCTTGGCCCTGAGATGTCCCACAATGCAGATCAGTATCATGATATGAAGATGCAGTCCAATAAAGGCAATCCAATAAGAAGTACTCTTTTTTTTTCAAGTAATTTATTGATTATGATATTACAGTTGTCCCATTTTTTTCCTCTCCTTTATCCCCTACTACCCTGCAGCCTTCTTTCGCTAGCATTCCCCCTTAGTTCATGTCCATGGTCGTATATATAAGTTCTTTGGCTTCTCCATTTCCTATACTATTCTTTACCTCGCCCTGTTTATTTTGTGCCTACCAATTATGCATCTTATTCCCTGTACCTTTTCCCCACATTCTCTCCCTGCCCGCTCCCTGCTGATAACCCTCCATGTGATCTCCATTTCTGTGATTCTGTTCCTATTCTAGTTGCTTAGTTTGTTTTTGTGTTTTTAGGTTCAGTTGTTGATAGTTGTGAGTTTGTTGTCATTTTATTGTTCATAGCTTTGATCTTTTTCTTAGCTAAGTCTCTTTAACATTTCATATAATAAGGGGTGAGTGATGATGCAGTCCTTTAACTTTACCTTATCTGGGAAACACTTTTATCTGCCCTTCCATTCTAAATGATAGCTTTGCTGGGTAGAGTCATCTTGGATGTAGGTCCTTGCTTTTCATAGCATTGAATACTTCTTTCCAGCCCCTTGCCTATAAAGTTTCTTTTGAGAAATCAGCTGATAGTCTTATGGGGACTCCTTCGGTAGGTAACTGTGTCCTTTTCTCTTGCTGCTTTTAAGATTCTCTCCTTATGTTTAATCTTGGGTAACTTAATTGTTATGTGTCTTGGTGTGTTTCCCCTTGGGTCCAACTTGTTTGGGACTCTCTGAGCTTCCTGGATTTGCAAGTCTAATTCCTTTGCCTGACTGGGGAAGTTTTCCTTCATTATTTTTTCAAATAAGTTTTCAATTTCTCTTTCTCTTCTCCTTCTGGCACCCCTATGATTCAGATTTTGGAAGTTTCAAGTTGTCCCAGGGGTTCCTAAGCCTCTCCTCATTTTTTAAAGTTCTTGTTCATTCTGTCCCAGATGAATGTTTATTTCTTCCTTTTGTTCCAAATTGATTTAACTCCTAGTTTTCTCCCCTTCACTGTTGTTCCCTGTATATTTTTCTTTATTTCATTTTGTATGGCCTTCACTTCTTCCTTCATTTTGCAGCTGTACTCAGTCATTTCTGTGAGCATCCTGATTACTAGTGTTTCAAACTCTGCATTCGATAGGTTGGTTATCTCCTTGCCACTTAGTTCTTTTTCTGGAGTTTTGGTCTGTTCCTTCATTTGGACCATATTTCTTTGTCTTGGTGCACCTGTTATGTTGTAAGGGGTGGGGGCATAGGTCTTTGCCAAGGCAGGGCAGCCCACTTCCATGCTTTGTGGCATTGTATGTAGGGAGGGGGTTAGAGGAGTAGCTATGCTGCTTGCTTAGCTCTCACCCCACTTTCAGTCACTTCCCTTGCCTCCCCCAAGTCATGGTGTAGCCTGTAGTTCTTTGGCTACAGACCTGCACCACATGTTACTGTACTGAGTATATAGGTAATTGTAACACAGTAGTGAGTATTTGTGTTTTGAAAACACATCTAAACATAGAAAAGGTACAGTAAAAATACAATATAAAAGATAAAAACTTTTATACTTATTATGAGACACTTACCATGAATAGAGTTTGCAGGACTGAAAGTTGCTCTGGAAAAGTCAGTGAGTGATGGGTGAATGTGAAAGTCTAGGACGTAACACTGCTGTGGGCTTTGTAAACACTATACATTTAAGCTACACTAAATTTATAAGAAAAATTTTCTTAATCAGCTTACTATTACTTTTTTACTTTAGAAGCTTATTTTTTTCAACTTTGCAACTAATACCTTTAAAAAATTGTACAGCTATACAAAAATATTTTCTTCCTATCCCATTCTGTAAAAGTTTTTCTACTTTTATTTTTTACTTTAAACTTTTTTTGCTGGAAACGGAGACACCAACACATTAGCCTAGGTCTACACAGGGTCAGGATCATCAATATCCCTGTCTTCCACATCTTGTTTTACCAGGTCTTCAGGGGCAATAACATGCATGTGATAACAATGCCTTTGTCCGAATACCTCCTGAAGGACCTGAGGAGGTGTCACTCTTCAGAAGTGTGGCCATGGTGGTTTGCTTGATTTATTGCTTTTTGTATCATAGGTTTGCTTGTAAACAGATAATGCACCATGAACATTTCCATCTAGTAATGGAAACCTTTTGGTGTTGGGGTCCATGTTTTCAAACTTTGTATGGAGCTTGTTGAAGTCTGTGAAAGCTGCTAACCCTTTGCTGTGAATGTTTGAGATGGGGGGTGGTTCTGCAGTTTCCTTTTCTCAGCTCTTGAGCTATGCATTCCTGCTCTGGTTCCAACAAATTACAGTTTTTCAAGAAACATCTCTAGAAGGTCCTCAATGTCATCCTTACAAAGTGTGCCATCTCAGCCACAGCCTTGTTGAGTTTTGCAAAACTCGTGCTTGGAAGTCATGGGTAAACCTCTTAGGTATTGTCTTCCAGATGTCGTTTATACACTCCTTGCTCACATCACCTCAAGCCCACGCAAGGTTCTTGATGCGGTCATAGATGTAATCCTTCCAGAATTGCATCAGATTCTTCTCAGGGTCTTCCTCAGTTGCAGCAATTGTTTGGGATAAGGTGCCCCTTGTAGTTGGCCTTAAAAGCTTCTCTTAACTTCTTGATCCATTTGTTGGATCAAAAATGTGGTGGTTGGAGGAAGAAACAACTTTTATGTTGGGATGAAGATCACCAATAAAAAGATTTCTGGGAGCATTATCAATAATCAAAATCTTGAAAGATGTTATTCTCCAAATAGTACTTCCCCATTTCACTGGCATAGCAATTCAAGAGGGCATCTTGGAAGAGGATCTGGACCATCTAGGACTTCCTGCTCCTGTCGCACACTGGCAGTGTGTGCTCACAAATACGCTTGAAGGCCCTGGGATTCTCACTGTCAGCTCACAAAGGGTTTCAGTTTATAGTCTACAACGTTGCCTCCAATATCTTGTCCTTAAATGCCTTGAAATCTGGCATTGACTTGGCCTCCTTGTGGATAAGAATTCTTTCAGGCTTCTGTTTCTAGAATAAGGAGGTTTCATCCACACTGAATATTTGCTCTGGCAAGTAATCTTACACAATGAGTTTAGAGTTTCCAAAAAGTGTTCAGCTCCCTTCGCCTCAGCACCCGCTTTCACATTATGTAATGAATAATGATTTCTGAGTTGTTTAAACTACCCAGAGCTAGCACTAAATTCAACGTCGTAGTTGGGTCCAACCTTTTCTGTCAACATCACAAGCAAACCTTTTTGCTTTGGCTTTGATTGTCGTGATGCTGAGGAGGATGCTCTTGTGATTGGTCTCCAACCCAAGTAATCATAAGTTTTTCTATGTCTGACACAGGCCCTTGTCAAGTTCTTGTTAGTCTCAATGCCTATAAGGCTCTGAAGCAGATCCTTAAACAGCTTCCATCATTTTGTGCTTGTTTTTCAAGATCTTAGTCATGGTGGAGTGGGACATGCCTGACTGGCAAGCAGTAACCATCACTAATTTTCCACCTGTGTGGTCCTTAAATCACTTAATTTTGTTCCAGGCCAATCACTTGATGTGGCCTGTTACTGGCAACTTTAGCTGTGGACTTTCTATTCTACAATGTTAAGATGGCTGGATGTCACTAGGTGATAGGAATTTTTCATGTGCAGTCTCATTGACCAAACAATTGTAATGCAGCACCTGAAGGTAGTGCATTATATGATGTTCTAGGGGATGTGCAGATTTCCTATAATTTAGATTATATTGTCAAAAGTGTAAGGGTTAACATATCCCTAAAGAAAAAAATGAATATTGTCCATCTTATGTGTGTGTGAACTATTTCTGGTCCTCTATCCTGATTGAAATAGGGGAAAAAAACCAAATCAATGACTATGTTTTATGTATCTGAGACCTAGTACCCTTGCTGTGTGCAGTCATTGGCTAAAAGTAGACCAGGAAGAGAATGGCCTTGGTGTGAATACTGAAGTGGATCCAAAAGAATGGCAGCTGGACATTGGCCAGCCAAGTACATTTTTCACAGGTAGTTTTAGGAGAGGTCTGATTGGCAAAACTCGATGGCTGCCACAGTGCTCGTGGGGAACAAATAGTTCTGAAAGAGAAAATAAACTGGAAAGTAAAGTCTCCTGGCATCCCTACCCCTTCTCCTGCACTTAATCCCTAGAAGGAATCACTGTCAACATTTTCTTGGATATCCTTTCAGAATTTCTAGATTCATTTATTACAAGCATGTCTTTTTTTCTTAACTCAATGGGATCATGATATAAACAGTGTTCCATAACTTCGTAATATATCTTCAATAGCTTGCCATACAAGTAGGTATACTCCCTACTTCAGTTTTTAACTGCTACATAAAATTCTATTACTTGCTTCTACCATAATTTATTATCTTGGCTTAGTTATATGAAGTATTGCAGTATTCTTTCAAAAAGCGTACCCTCTGTTGAAATTTGTTTGTGTTAAGGCAACCAAAGAATTCTAATGCAAGAAACGAAACTGAGGACAATACTATAAATTTCATTTGAAATTTTCTTAGGATAACCAGTTGAAAATTATTTAACACAAATTGACCATTGCTGGAGAGGTAAGCCTTTGGGGGAGAAATCTGTACTAATGCTTAAAAAAATAGTACCTTGGAAAACTGGAGAAGCTTTCTATAGTTATGTAAAGTGAACCCCAAAATATGGTTATGTGATTCATTATCAAAGGATGAGAATAACATAAGAGTTGATTAAAAATAATATAGTAATAATGGGTTCCTTTCACAAGCCAGAAGTCTTGGGATGACTTGACTGGCACTGTATCTAATGGAGGATAAGCTGGATTATAATAGGGATATGGTAAAATTACAGAATTGCCAAATCTAATTAACATCTAGGGACTATAAATTGCCAAAAAGTAAAGTCATTTGTACCAGTTCAATAAAATCAATTGAGTATTTAAACACACACTCAGGGAATACATTCAAAACCCATAGTTGATGTAAGTAGGGTATGGGATCATAATGAAAACAGAAAGAAAGGAAAGGCTGCCAACCACTTCACTATTTCCAAAACAATTTTCATGGTCTTTAATTTTATTTCAGTATATACTCCACTCCATCTCTAAGTCTACAGGAAAATCCATTTGAGTGAAAACACAAGCCAACATTAGCCAGTCAGAAACATTTAATATGCATTGTTGGCACAGGTAATAAATGTTTTATAAATTCAGTTTATGTACAAGCAGACAAATTAGCATAATTCTAGACTGCTTGATGTAAGGTGTCTCTGCCAAAAAGCCTAATAAATTATATATGGGGACTAGTCTGGGTTCAACAGCCCTGACTTTTGATAATATAAATAATATAGATGCGGTGTTCCCAGAGCAGAGTTAACACAGAGTCCCCAAGTTCAGGGAGCTTGCAATGAAGTCAGCTAGTAAGACCATTCAAGTCTATTATTTGCAAAGTAGTCTCTAATAACCCTAGCCTAATCATTTGACAAGAATCATATGCATATGTAGTGAACAAGGTTAGGACAGTCTAAATTTTAGTTTTGAAACATACTAGCTTTGAGATTGTGGACAAGTTAACCTCTCTATGAACCTTTTTTTTTTTGAATCTGCAAAAGATGATCAAGACAGGTTTTTATTGTTTTAATTTAAGAATGTTGTTAGTAGCATTTGGAACATAACTGATATTAATTAAATGGCTTTCCTAATATTTGTCCCCTCTGCACTGAAGGATCATAAAAAAACTATAAGTGACATTCTCTGTCTTCCACTAGTATTTAAAAAAAGTTGTGGACAATTAAAAACAAATTTGCATAATATTAACAGTAAAAGGGCAACCCTCAGAGTGGAAGAACATTTTCGAGTCGAGTATCTGATAAGGTATTAATATCCAGGATATATTGAGAACTGCTAAAATTCAACAACAGAAAAACAACCCAATTAAAAGGGCAAAGAACTTGGATAGATATTTGTCCAAAAAAGATGTACAAATGGCCAATAAGCACATGGGGAAATGTCCACTATAACTAATGATTAAGGAAATGCAAATCAAAAAACTACAGTGAAATATCACCTCATACCCATTAGGATGACTAGTAAGTGCCGGGAAGATAGGTCATTTCTTAATATAGATAGAGTTTCCCACAAGAAGATGTGGGAGTGGGTGGTTTTCTTCAAAAGTTATGGAAGAACAAACGAAGGAAATGACTGGGGAATATCAATGCAGAGACAGTTTCTTGTTTTACTCAAGGCAAAAATATTTGAAAGATTAAGACATAGGTTTAGAGGAATTAAGTGACCTTCCAATGGTCACATAGTAGCAAAGCCAAAATAGAAACTAGTGTTTTGTTGATTGTTAGTCACTGCTCTCAGAGAGGGGGTTTCAAGCTGGTAAAGAAATCAATTGGAATAGCTCTGTATACCCGGGAAGTGAGAATGAAATATCTTCTATTAAGTGTTGTAGTAGGCAGAATCCTAAAACACGCCCAAATGTTCCCATCCCCTGGTGTGCATTTCCTGTATAGTTCCCTGTCCTTGAATGGGACCTATGAATATAACGGGATATCAGTCCTGTAATTAGGTTATGTAATATGACAAAGGTGAAAAGGTTTTGCTGTTGTAATTAAGGCCCCTAATCGGTTGACTTCATAAAGTTCATCAAAAGGGAGATTATCCCTGGTGGGCTCTACTTAATCATATGAACTCATTAGAGGAAGATCTAGAGGACAGAGACAGGAGAATTGTGAGATTTGGAGCTGCAGAGACATTGTTGGCCTTGAAGAAACTGCCACGTGGAGAGAAGAGTGGAGACGGCCACGTGGCACAGAGCATTAAGAGTCAAAGCCTTCAGCCCTACAATCACAAGGAACTGAATTCTGCCAACAGTTGAGGAACCTGAGCTCAGATGAAATTGCAGCCTGGTGAGGCCTCGAAGAGACCTGTGCCCAGACTACTGACACATGAAAACTATGAGAGAACAAGTACCTGCCTATTGTTTTAAACCACCTAACTTGTGGTTTTATTATACAGCAATAGAAACGTAATACAATTTTTACAGCAAAAATATGTATATGAATTAAGTGTATATTTATTATGAAATATACTTAGTAATTATATGGTAAATGTATATATTTTACATTTATAGTCACATGTATTTTATATTTTTACATAAGTAATATATTTTATACTATAAAAGTATTTATAGTACATACACTCCATGTGGCAGGACTGTGCTGCCTTGCCTGAGGGATCCAGTATACTGAATTTAGGGTAGTAGCATTGTGTAGTGGGAAGAGCACAGGATTGAGAGACAGAAAGTAGTATTTTGGCTGGCTCAGCCAATAACTAATTGCACAATCCTAAATACTGTATTTGGCCATGTATAGTGCACAGTTTTTGCCCAAGTTTTTGAGGGGAAAACAAGAGTGTGCATTATACATGGGTAGCAGTAATTATGTTGTCTATATAAATGTTTTTAATTCTTTTGCTTATGCTTATGCGTTAGAAGTATAACTCTGGAAGCAATAATGACATCTGTGTATTCAAAAATAAATGCTAAAATTCCTTCATAATACAAAAAAACGAGTATCTAAATATAAATAAATAAGTAATTGAATTAAAGAATTAAAATGAAAGATCTTTTTCCTGAAAGTTTGGGCCAAAAAGGTGCAGATTATACACAGCAAAATATGGTAAATCGGTTAATCTCCTGGGGCTTCAGTTCCTCATCTGGAAAAAAAAGAAAGTAGATGGGGTTAATTCTGATGTTCCCACTAGCTTTAACCTGTACTACTAACCTTCCATTCTGTATGTAGGATGTAGTTGAACCTGGAAGGGAAGATAAGCTTTCCAAAGTGGTGACAGTTAAAGATCAGGTCAGAAAAGATGAGGGAGGGACAAGGAGGAGTAAGAGAGAGAATCTCGCCTGCGCTCTTTGAGCACTCCTGTGTCCCCCTTTCCTCAGGCATGTGCTTTGCTTCACTTCTATCCTAAACTCTAAGTGTCCCAATGACATCTGCACCCAGGGGAGCAGTGGGCAGTGGCAGCTCACATGGGCTTATCCCCTGATCCTCTCTCCAGGGGCCCGCCCTTTGCCTTACTATCCCAAGCTTTACTTTAATAAACTTACTCTCACTTTCACCTGGAAAAAAAGAGACAGAGAGAGAGAGAATCTATGGGAGCAGAGTCAAAATCAAAGAAGTGAGCTTCTAAATGCAGCTGGGACATGAATAGTGAGAAACTTAACTTGCCAATCTTTGGCCACTGAACTGATCACTGGCAATAAATATCCTGTACTTTCTATAACTTTCTGGTCTAAATGAGAACACCAAGACAACTACAATACTACTCTGAAAGCAAGAACATATTTTAGACCTTTTATAGGTACTACATGCTACTCTCAGCCCACAAACAGCTGCCAGGTTCAAAATGCAATTGGCCCAGTTCAGAGCACTGCTCCCCCATCAGTGCCAGGAGAATTGGTATTGGCAGCCATTATAGAGTAAAAGGATGGAGGAACTGCCAGGTAGTCTTCCTAGTAAAGGCATATATATATATGCCTTTTATATATATATAAAAGATCTGACATGATTGAAGCAGGTTGAGTCAAGGACATATTCTTAACGAGCTCTAAAGCTTTTCTGCTTCAAAGACAACACAGTATGTGGTTGAAGGCCTTGCAATTCATTTGTGTTTTCTTCTGCTTTTGCTTAGACTGGACAGCTAATCTCCTCAATATCAAAGGAAGAAGTTTCTTTTTAATTCACCAATTATATAGTTAGGTAAACATAAGTACTTTTGGAAAAAAATTATTGCTACATTTTTTAAAAATTAAGAATGATGGTGTCCTTACCAATGTGGCTCAGTTGGTTGGGTGTCACTGGTTCAATTCTTGTTGGGGACATATGCCTGGGTTGTGGGCTCAGTCCCTGGTTGGGGTGTGTACAAGAGGCAAACGATCGATGTTTCTCCCTCACATTGATGTTTCTGTGCCTCTCTCTCTCCCTTCCTTCCCCTCTCCCTAAAAATAAATAAATAAGATCTTAAAATAAAAAAGAAATGATGGTATTGAAACAGTTTTGGAGATGGTTGGTGGTGATGGTTACCCAACAATGTGAATGTCCTTAATGTCACTGAACTTAAAAAAAGGAAAATTTTATGTTTTACCATAATTTTTTAAAATTAACAAATGTCTGTAACAGTTCATTAGTTTGTAAGGTACCCATTTTACCACATCTTTCATCAGCATTAAAAATCTTGAAGAATTCATTTTTAAAAAGAGTGATGGTATTATATTGCAAGTCAATGAATTCTAGTAGGAGTAATATTTTCCAATAGCACATCCAAACTCCTCAAGTTCTGCTATTAGACATTTTTGTCCTTTGAAATAATGTTTTTGAGGCATTTCAGACTGAGCTTAATATCTTGTCCTGCTTCCCACAGTTTGAGTCACTTTATCCCCGCAGCCCAATCTCTAGGTCATATTCTGGTTTTTTGGTAAAACATCTTAAATATCTCTTGTCCAAGAATAATATTTGGCATCAAATGATGTTTGTTACTGGCAAGATTCTGATATTATATTCCACTTTTGGTCATTGGATTTTTGTTTTGTCTCCTATGGCTGAATGCCTGTTTTGGTAACTTTCCCAATATCCTAAATGCTCTATGATTAAACTCAAACTTTCACTTAAGGGCATTTCAAGGGTCTACTATGTGCCATGCACATTTTAAGTGCTGTTAAATCAACAAATAAAAAAATAATCCTTACCATCATTTACTTTATAGTACAGCAGGGGGAACAGTAAATTGTAAATGTTATTAAGCTGGCAATGTGCCTACAATGTTTGAGGATCAGTGATGAGGCCAGTGTACATGGAACGGAGAGAGCAATAGTAGAAGAGAGAGGTAATGAAGTGTCAGGTTAAGCAGAGCCTAAAAATAACTGCAGACACATTGTTTTATTTTGGAAGAAACTGAGAAGCATTGGACAGTTTTGATCATAAAAGTAATATGATCAAACTTACATTTTAAAAGGATCATTTTAGCTACATTGTTGATATATGCCCTGGATAGTCACAGGTGGACACAGGGGGACTACCTTAATACTGGCAGGAAGATTTCTGCTTCTGGCCAAGATGAAGAAACAAAGACTGAATTTACCCTGCCATCTGAAGCAATAAGAAGTAGGACATAACAGAGAGAACAATGGTTTTCTGATATCGGACACCAAGTAGCACAAGGGACTGTTTGCTTAGAGGTGGGCAACAGCTCAGGTGAACCCTGTGATTGCCCCAGCTTACTATCTGGGGAATTTTCGGGTCACAGTGCAGAGGAAGGGAATTGAACGGGGGCCTACTGGTCTCACTGAGTTAAGAAATGTGACTGAGAATTAGAGGGCCAGCACAGCTAGAATTCCCAGAGCAGACTACCAGAGAGGGAAGAGCTGCCCAGAGAAAGTACAGAGATCTGTAGAAGCTCTTCCTGAGTTTTTGGGCGAGTGCTGATCAGAACATGCATGTGAAGAAACCACCCAAGGGTGGAGAAAAAAAAAACCCACCTGAAATTATTGGTGGGAAGGCCCTAGGGCTCACAGAAGGACCAGGATGGTTTGTGTTTCCACCAGCCAAATATATCACTGGACAAAAAGTAGGGAACTCTAGTGAATTTTCCATTTCAGTTATTTTACTTTTTTTTTTTCAGTTATTTTACTTTTGAAGTCCAGAATCTATTTGGGTTCTTTAAAATTTTTCTGGAAAACAAAAGTTTCTTTTTTATTGATATGCTCTACTAGGTGAGGTATTATTCTCATGCTTTCTTTTGTTCTTTAGGCATGGTTTCCTTTAGCTCTTTGAACATATATAAAATAATTGATTTAAAGTCTTTATCTAGTAAATAGAGCATCTGGGCTTTTTCAAGGACTACTTCTATTGATTTTTTTTTCATGTGTATAAGTCATACTTTATTGTTTCTTGTAATTTTTTTTTGTTGAAAACTAAATATTTCACATCAGGTGACATTTCTGGAAATCAGATTCTCCTGCTTCCCCAGAGTTTATTATTTTGCTGCTTTTTATATTTTGTACTTGTTTAGTGACATTTTTTTGGACTAATTCCATATAAGTTTTCAATGTCAGAGTTTTTCAAAGTCTCTATGGATATCTCATTCTGCAGCTTTTCCTTTTAAGTTTTTTGTGTCATGTTGTTTGTGTCATCATCGCAGACAGCTGTGATATTTAAAACATAGCAGTCAGGTCAAATAATGACATTCCTTTGGGAATGAGATGCTTTCTGCTTCCCCCAGGATGGGGAAAGTAGGCTGTTATACCTCAAGGCTACAGTGGAACTGGGAGTGGGGGATGGGACTAAGGTAAATTAAAGTCCACAAAGCTCACTGCTCTCACCAGGATCCAGCTGTTTTGCTTAACCAAGTGTCGACTGGATTGCTACAAGCCTATGGTTAATTTTGATTCTGACCATATTTTTTTGTGAGGCATTTTTGTGGCTTTTATGGAGGGATAAACTTTTAGAGGTCTTTACTGTATGATGTATGTGTGTGTGTGTGTGTGTGTGTGTGTGTATAATTTTTTTTGCAGAAGTCACTCCAATGAAGTCTTTTGCTCTCATTTTTCACTTATTCCTATTTATTAAATGCCTACCACAGCCAGACACTATTTTAAGTGGGCTGAGGATACGGCATGTTCTTCCCCGGGGCTCACATGTTACACAACCACAGTAATAAAATAGTGGTTTATGGTATAATATAAGATTATCTAGTATCACCTTGAAGAGTTTTTACCCTACTTATTCTCTTAAGCAGTCAGCTAGTGAAAATATACTGAATACTTACTATGTGCCCAGCATTGCCGAATTTCTAGGAAACCTTTAATTGCTCTCTCCCATCGATCCCTTATAATCTTTTCCGGAAGAAAGTTTATGCTTCATAGGAAGTACTTCCATTTGTTTCACCACTTTTCCACTTACTCACCTCACAATAGCACCATCAAATTCAGAAAGGGTGGTTTGATACGGATGAGCAAGTGTCTCATAGAGGAAATGATAGGATTGGGACTGAGAGGAGGGGTCTTATCTTTTCACAAAGAAGACTTGTTTTTTTAATTTGAAAGAATTTAAAGTTAAAAAGTAAAAATAAAAATATAATGAAAACCTAGAGAAAGTTGCACTGAAGCTCCTCAGTTACATGCAGTCCTCTACTGAGTTTTCTCTGTAGATCTAACCCAGCCCACAGATCTATCTTCCAAGTGAGTAATACTTACCATCAGTAGCACACATTAGGTACAAAATCATGAGCTGCTTGTGGCATGTCTTCAGTATTTGTTGTTTGTTATTAGACTTTGCATATGTGAATATTTTATGTTATGAAATATTTCCCTTGAAATCAAACAAAAGGTCTTGGAATATATTCCCTGTTTCCTATCGTGTCCAACATCCGAAGGTGTTACATACAAAATCAATGAATATTATACATAGATAGAGATATATAAAGAGAGTTACAGTTGGCTCACATGTTTGTGGAAACTGGCAAGCCCCAAATTGTAGGGTAGCCTGGTCCTGTCTCCAAATACGGCCACATTCTGAGATATGGGAACTTAGGTCTGCAACATACGGATTTTGAGGGGACACAATTCAGCCCACAACAGTGATCAGTATGTTGAAAAAAGTCCTTCTCTCTAAGTGTAATCTGAACATGTGATCTCTATGATTCTCCCTTCCCTCTTTAAATGTGAACCTTTAGGGATTTGTGTGTGTGTATATGTGTGTGTGTGTGTGTGTGTGTGTGTGTGTTTTAGGAAACTAAATGATTCATTTACTGTCTGGGTTTGGGTGTGGTTGGCGGCAAACTTATTTTCCTAATGCATTCATATTTGAACTTTGACACATTGTACATTTCACTCAAATGAATTTCAAAAAGGAAAAGTGAAGCCTATAATTAGTAGAAAAGTGTGGAGAGGAAACGCAGAGGCAAGCAGGGAGTAGCCCTAGCTACAGCTGGTTCCTCCCTTCTTTTTTCCCAATATTGTAACTTGATTTGATTAGCCCTTGCTCTCCAGAGCTAGAGCCTCCATTCAGTAGTTCCGGAGTGGGACAGAAACAGGGCCCTCTCTTCTGGCCTCTGGTATGAGGAGAGCAAGAAGCTGGCTTGCTGAGAATACAGGGGATGGTACCAAGATATATCCTAGGAACTTACCAAGTAAAGTAGCTTTTAGGAGAGCAAAGTATTCAAATAAAATGTTAGTGGATGAAAGACCAAAGACTGTGTGTGAAAAAAGTAGAAATAATCTAGAAATGAGAAAATAACATCCTTGAGTAGAATGGTGTGGACAAAATATAAAATGTATTGAAAAGGATCAGGAAAACTGAAATTATAAAAAAAAAGAACTCCAAACATACCAGAATGAATATTTAAAAAATTGTTTAAAGCATATATTATTGATTATGCTAGTACAGTTATCCCATTCTTATTTTCTCCCCTTAATCTCCCTTCACCTGGTACCCTCATTCCCTCCAGCATCCATCCCCCACCCCCAGCCCTTAGTTCATATCCAAAGGTCATACATATAAGTTCTTTGGCTTCTCCATTTCCCATACTATTCTTAACCTCCCCCTGTCTATTTTGTACCTACCATTTATGCTTCTTATTCCCTGTATCTTTTTCCCCTTTCTTCCCTCACTTCCTCCCTGCTGATAATGCTCTATGTGATTCTGTGATTCTCCATTTCTGTGATTCTGTTCCTGTTCTAGTGTTTGTTCTTGTTTTTGATTTTTTAGGATCAATTATTGATAGTTGTGAGTTTGTTGTCATTTTACTGTTCATAATTTTGATCATCCTCTTTTTCTCAGATAATTCTCTTTAGTGTTTCATATAAAAGGGCTTGGTGATGATGAACTCTTTAACTTGACTTTATCTGGGAAGCACTTTATCTGCCTTCCCGTTCTAAATGAGAGCTTTGTTGGATAGAGTAGTCTTGGATGTAGGTCCTTGCCTTTCATGACTTTGAATACTTCTTTCCAGCCCCTTTTTACCTATAAGGTTTCTTTTGAGAAATCCGCTGATAGTCTTAAGGAACTCCTTTGTAAGTACCTCTCTTTTCTTGCTGCTTTTAAGAGTCACTTCTTATCTTTAATCTTTGGCGATTTAATTATGATATGTCTTGGTGTGTTCCTCTTCAGGTCCAACTTCTTTGGGACTCTGAACTTCTT